>WNWK01057632.1:0-10684 GCA_009830355.1 Cherax destructor
GATGGCTTCTCCGCTGGTTTTAAAGGTTCCCGGTCCAACAGAAAGTCTTCTGTGTTTTTCCGGGAAGGTATAACTAAAGACTTTGAATTGGGAAACCCCACAGGGAGGGTGTGCTCAGTCCCACTCTATTCAAATTCAAATTAATGCCTTACTTAATGCTATGCCTAGTTAGCTCCATCATTATATGATCAGTTTTGCTGATGATATAAAGATTCACACCACCGGATTCTCCCCCCCCAAAACACCCTTTAAAACCATGACAGCCTGTTTTTGACCGGGGTTGATAATCTCAATGATAAAAGAATGATACTCAAAGGCCCTCCTCACAGAGGGCACAGTTCGCCAGATCCAGTTGCATGATGGGTCTTTTTCTAGAATATGTAAACAGATACAGGTATCTGGGTTTTGGGGTCCCCACTTGGACCTGTTGTAACGAGATTCTGTCGTTAATACAAAAAAAATGCTGAGAGCACAATGACGCAGGGTGTGACAATAATCCAGCGGGGCAAAGTTTAATTTTGTTTGGTCTACATCTGCGGGGGGTGATTTAACCTGCCAAAGAACAACCCGCCGGATTAGAGAGTAAACCCTTAGATACATGGACGTTTTGAGTGCAAGGAGGGGGGAAACAGTTGTTTTGAAGGGTAGAGGCCCATTATTGAGGGTTCCAATTTTTTGGAGCCTACGGGATGACAAAAAAGCGGGTTAATTACCGTGCCCGGTGGATTGGGAACAGAACCATCAACGAGATAATTTGTGATTTTTTTAGATTAGTTTTTCCCCCAAGTGGCTAGTTTATTGTGCACCCCATATCTATCCTGGGGAGGGTAAAAAGAGCATATGGACACAAAAGGTTTGGGAATTGGGCCCCAAAAGGGTTAAAATTTGTACTTTTGGGATTTATATCAAATTTCACTTATTTGTTACGGGAAAATTTAGGAAATTTGCTTAGTATAATTATCTTATTTTCATTAATAAGATATTTGATATGTCACATGGTTATTATACTGTCTATCTCTATTTTCCCTAAAAATGGACAATTACACATAGTGTTCAAGACGGGACCATATGCCTGATCACATAATTCTTGATTTTTTTGACTTTTCCTGTGTCTCCCAAACTGCCAGAAGTACTTGTAGCCAAGCCTAAGCCTGGCCACAAACAACATCAGTAAAATTGTTCACATTGCAAGTTCCTCCATAAAACATATTTTATTAAGTTCATGTTATCATATGGGTTATAGATCTACTCAGGTTTAACTGCATTCCTATAGCAAAAATTTTTCATTATTTATTTCTCTCCTAATATTATTCCAATGCTAGACAAAAAACCCCAAATTTATTTTACATTTTTCCCGGGTCCCTTTTCCTTCCAAAAATATCAACCTTTAGGGAAATAAATGGAAAAATTACGATAAATGGAAAAAAAAAAATAGAGACGTGATTTTTTATTGACACGCTTCCCACGAAAAGGTTTTACGAGTCACAGGAAAATCTGTTTTGGACTGAGCCCATCTGGGCAAACGTTTTCAATAAAGGACCCATTTTACCGCTTATGTGTTTATTTTTCCATATCAACTTTATCATGAAGGAGTAATCCAATGGAGGAATCCATAGAATTGCCAAAAATTTTTCCCCCGTCCCGATTTTAGTTTTATACCCGGGCCCCCAATTTTTTAAAGTTTGTTAGAAAATCATTATATGAAAATTTTAAGATGAAAAGAATAGTAATGATGATAAAAGTCAAGCTCAGTGTCACAAGTTAGCTGAGCTTGACCCCTATCATCATTACTGATTCTAATGTTTATTGAAGGCTCTTGAGTCATATAATGACTTAAAATTCTAATTTTGGGGAGAGTGTGCTGTTTTTCTAAATTATCAATAAAAGCCCAACATCATGTTTGGCCCCCAAGGGGCTTTGGTTGTGATTTAATAAAGTTTGGGGAAAAGGAGGGATGGTAGTTTGGGAAAGGGGTAATATTCCATGGAGCGGAGAAGTGCCGCTGTTGCCTTTTTCCACAGATCATGTATCTGATTCCCTGGGGGGTCGGTTCCAGTTTTTTCGAAAATTTACTGGAGGGATGTTACCAGTGCTGGGAAAGTTTGGAGGGCCCTTTTACATGGGTTTGAAGGGCTTGCCTGGATATTAAAACCCCCCTTAGGGTATTTTTTTAGTAAAAACGATCTCGATGCTTGGATTATTATTATTATAATCAAAAAGCGCTAAACCCAGGGGCATACAGCGCTTGGGAGGTTATTGCAGGATGCAGGGGGAATGGGGGTTTTAAGAGGGGGATGGATGATTGGGGAGGGTATTGTGGAAAAAATTGGGGATTTTCCCCCAAAGGTTATAATATAGCCTTTCTAATGTGAATATTCTTTAAAGTGTGGCTGTTGGCCCATTTTTCTTGAGATGAATACAAAAACCCTCCGGACGGTTGCGTGGGGAAATGGAGCTGGGTCAAGCGAGGGGAGAGAGCGGGCAGTCTCGTGGGATAAGACGAAGAAGGTAGAACGATGGGAGAGTTCTGATTATAATGGAGAAGGGAATCGGCATTTACAACGACCAAATCGCGGTTAATGGTCTCTCTTCACAATAGTGAATGTTGTGAATATTCGCCGGGCATAATGTGGGACATTAAGTCCAAGAAACTGCAATAATAGAGTGATAATGTGTTAAATAGTGACCGACGCCGCCATTACAGGTTTTTGATGGAAGAAATGTGCGTCAGTTTGATCAGTGTTCATCGTACACAATTATTAATGGATTAACTTCAACGAAGGTAAATTAGTGGACATTAAACCATCGTGTGAATAGTGTTTAAAGTGTTACGTATAAACTGTAATAAAGGGAAATAGCGAGAGGAGATGAATCGCTACTCCCGATCAACCGCATGTTAAGTAAACGCCCGGTCTCGTGGGCGTAAGAGAGTTCAAGTGAATCAATCTTCTCTTGACTCATCGGGACAACCACGAACATCATCGTCTTGCCGGAAATATAATCTCTACCGAGCAGGACCACGAGATCCGTCGAAGAATAGCGACAAGAATGCTGTTTCTTCCCCACTGTAAGTACTCTTATTATCTTAGCAACCGTCTGGCCAGTAGGTATGTTGGGATAATGTAGGTCTACGGTGGGAATGATAGTGATCTCCAGTGAACACCCAAGACGCAGATGAAGGGGTGGGATTTAACAAGTTGACTCTCCCTGCTTCTCCCAATCAGTCAGATATTAACCCCAGTCCACTTAAAATTAATCATACCGTAACTATTGGTGTTACCCATTCTTAATAAACTTCAAGGATAGTGTGGATTTAGAGTGAGAATATCGAAGGGACCCCTTTGGGATGCAACCAGATGGGTCAGGGGGGAACCGCGGTAAAATTATACTAGTCGGTAACCCCCGGAATTTTTTTGTGTGTGGCGGTGAAGCCCAGACAGGAAATTCAATTCCCCGGGATGGAGTGCAGCAGGACGGTGGATGGGCGGGGATAGAGGGAGCAAGAGATCGAGGTAGAAGGAACTGGGGGAGGTGCTAGGGGTTTAAAATTTTAGAGTTTGTGTAGTAAGTCAGTTTCTGTCAAAAAACAAAAATCGGGATTAAAGGAGGCCCATCAAAGAAAAGGTAAAGGGGCCGCAGAGCAAAGAGCCGTTGGGGGTAAATTCTGCGTGCTCGTTGATAGAATGGATCACCAGGGGCCGTTCCCCCAAACTAATTTATTAACTTTTTCAGTAATTTTGGGGCCCTGATGCATGAAACCATGCAACGGGGGACAAAAAATGTTTGATTCTGTACATGAGACGATTAAGAATCATCCTCTCAAATGTTTTACATAAGCAGCTAGTAAGAGATATTGGGCGAAATGAATTTTGTTGATTGGGCTTAGGAATGGGAATGATGAGGCTGTTGGTCCAAGATTTAGGAGCTCCCCAGTTACATAGCTCATGTTGTATAATTCGAGTAAAGGATTGCCTGGTACTCGACACAGCAATCTTAGTATATTGTAGGTAATACCATCCTCACCAGGTGACGTGGAGTTGCCTTAGTTAGTGCTGCATCAAGTTCAAAGTCAGTGAAAGGAATGTTACAGTCATCTTCCTTGCTGAGCATAAACAAACAAGTCTCTCCCTAGCATCATATTTGTCATTTAATTTCGCCTGTGTGGTACTGGGAAGATTTTCATAGCTTGATGTAACAGCCCAAGCACTGACTAGCTCATTCGCCCTATGTAAGGGATGAGGGTGGCAATCTGACCGGTTCTGTTACCCTTAATTCTATTTATGTCCCTCCATGCTCGGCTAAGTGGGGTGTGAGCATTGAGACCATTGACAAATTTTTCCCAGTCAGTTTGCCGCAGCTCTGTCATACGCTCTCTGGCAGCAGCAAGGGCAGTTTGAAAGAGTCTCAGCATTCCAGGGGTACGATGTTTTCTATAGGCTAGGCCTATTCTGCGAGCAGTACGTTTCAGTGTTCGAAGTTTAAGATCATTGTAATAAGTATGGTTATTATAGGAGGTATGATTGTTATGGAAGTTGGTTGGGTTAAGAGTTCCAGGAGGTTTTTGAGGCGGCTCTAAGTAGTTCTGAATACTGCTCACAAGGTCATTGTTAAAGGTCTCAACAGAGGAACACTCATAGGAATTATATCAGTCAGTCACATGTGCAACAAAGTCCTCATGTTGATCAGGGGGAACATTAAAACGTTTCCGTTTGAATATTCCACCAGGAAGGATAGTATTACCTATATCTAGTGAGGTTAGCCTTGGGAAATGGTCTGATGATATATCTGATACAATGGTAGACTCACAGCTGGCAGAAGTAATGTTGAAGCCAAGACACAGATCAAGGATGCCTCCATAGATATGTGTGGGTTCAAGGTCACCTACAATTTGCACATTATCATGACTGTTTAACAGTGACAACAGTTGGTTACCATTACGATTAGCAAACTGTGAGCTTCCAATGCGACAGAAAGCGCATATTCATCCCAAAGAAATCGCCGCCTCCTGTGAAGACGCTGTGTTATGAGTCATTACCTTTGTAACTTGTGAGTTCATTACCTTTGTAGCTTGTTAGTTCATTACCCCCCCCCCCCCCCCCCCCCCCCCCCCCCCCCCCCCCCCCCCCCCCCCCCCCCCCCCCCCCCCCCCCCCCCCCCCCCCCCCCCCCCCCCCCTTTTTTTTTTTTTTTTTTTTTTTTTTTTTTTTTTTTTTTTTTTTTTTTTTTTTTTTTTTTTTTTTTTTTTTTTTTTTTTTTTTTTTTTTTTTTTTTTTTTTTTTTTTTTTTTTTTTTTTTTTTTTTTTTTTTTTTTTTTTTTTTTTCACTATTCATCTGTGCTGTGAGCGTGTAACTCTTGCTATTTTATAACATTAAGTTAATTTTGTTCAGGGATAAGATTATTGCATTTTTACTGTGAACAAGCTTACTCTTGCATGATGTTCAGTTTCATGAACACTTTCTCTCTTGAGTAATTGGGTTACCTTTAAACTGTGGTACGCAAGAGTCAGCCTGTTATTATCTATTTTCCTTGCCATCTTATCTAGTGGGCTTAGCGCCTAGTTAAGATTGCAATAATAACAATTTGCAATCATTATGACGTAAATGATGGTGAAGGCAGATTTGAAACATACCTTAGTAAACACCTCGGAAAAAGGAACGAGGCTTCCAGAGAAAGCTTGCTGCAAGCAATACAGGGGCGCACACCCTCCCAAAGCTGTCAGGTTAGATTTCCCTAACAACACTGATCAAGAGAGTAAGTGTAATTGGTTTTACGAAGCTAGTGTAGACAACCCAGAGAAAACGATCAAGTTTCTCCATGATGAGGATAACTACGTATTTGTGCCTAATGATTCAACATTTATAGACAAACTTCTCGCTAAAGAATATGCCAACATCAAACCCGAGCTGCCCCACCTAGGGCACCTAAAGTGCTCATTGTCATATACAACGTCAACAAGCACTTGAATCCTAAATATCTGGTGTCAGAGCAAGTTGCAAGCCCTCGTCGACTTCCCAACGATCTGATATTAGCTGAGTGGACTGGCCAGGGACTTTGCCACGCTATATTCCCTCAACAGGCGCTATAACATTGCATTGTACATTATTATTATTATTATTATTATAATCAAATAGATTGCATTGTACAGACCTCCTCAACGTCGATGTTATAAGTGCCAACGTTGAGGCCACATTGCCAGGAAATGCCCAGCTAAGTCATACTGGTATGCAGTGTGTGCCAATGCTCATTCTTCTGAACGGTGTTATGATTTGATCAAACAGCACCAGACTGTTGCTAAGCGATGTATCAATTGTAAGACTTCAGGAGTCACAGCAGCTCATGCTGACTGCAGTGTGAGGGTGCCCACATCGCAGCCAACCGCACCTCACCCTGCACCTCCCATTATGACCCCCAGGCCTACCAGATACCTGGAGTCTGAATACTGGCTCATGCCTGCCCTCAGACAATGGGGTTGAGCACTTCACCTGGGAAGCACATCAACAGAGCTCCATCACGTCTGCTGTCAATGCCGTCTAGTTTAGTAGCTGACAGTCAGCCACCAAGCTCAGCTGACCGGGGCTTCATGTCTCCAGATGTTTTAGTCTTGCTCGTGGGTATACAACCTGAAGTCCCAATAGGACTACTGAAGAGACAGCAATTTCTCCTGAAGCAACAACTTGAGCAGCATAAAGAAAGATGTGTAGAGCATACCAATAGCAAGATTGTCACAAATTCTGAAAGGAGTGAAGGCTGATGAACAAGGTGGTGGTGGTGGTGTCCTTAATAGGGGCGATAGGGTTTGTAGTCAATTAGAAGAGGTGTTATGGGGTGGGTAGGGCCCTCAGGTACTGTTTTGAGGAGTTTAGGACACGTAGAACAGGAACAATAAGGCTTGAAGGTAGAGGAGGAGATTGGGGTTATCATAAGGTCAGGTATTAAGAACTACGGATGGGATGTGTGCTTATGGAGGTATTGGTTTCAGAATAAGTTCATGGGTAGAATGAGGGGTGAGGTTTGTGGGGATTGTGTTAGAGAGCATTCAGGAGAGGTTAGGGGAGGAGGATAGGGGAAAGGGGTTAGGTGGAAGAATAACGATTGAAGAGGTATGGGCAAGGGTGCATCGCATGGGAAGGCAACCCGGGGTGGATTTACCTGGGGATTTCTACAGTCATTGGGATGTTTTGAAGGATGTTTTAGTAAAGGTGCGAATCAAATGAAGGATAGGGGTAGATGGGTGAGGGCAGAGGACTGGGGTGGTGGTGTTAGTACCAAAGGCAAGTACAGGATGTTTTGAGAGGGAAGGCAAAACTTTGTTATGTTTGATTACAAGATTTTGCCAAGATATTGAAAGGATGAAAAGGGTGTTGGAGAAGGTTTTAGAGGACGGTCAGTTTGGTATACCAGGACGAGTATTAGGACGGGGGATAGAAGAATTAAGACTTTTTGGGAACAGAAGGAAGGGGGAGGGGTTCCGGGTTAGATTGGGAAACGGATACATAGTGTAGACAGGAGATGTTATATGAGATCTTAGGGAGGCAGGGTTTGGCGGGGAAATTGTTAGGTGGGAAGAACCTTGTATGATGGTCCTTGGCGAGGGGCCAGGTTAATGGCAGGTTAGGGGTTCAGGTGAGGTTTTAGAGGGGTCTGAGGGGAGGGGGTTTTCCCTTATTCAGATCCTTTTTTGGGTGTCTGCAAGACCCCTTTTTTAGGTTGGTTGTGAGGGGTATGGGATGGGGATGAAAAGTGGGGTTGTGAAAGGGGGATAGTAGGTTATGTTGATGACACTACAATTATGGTGGGAGTAGTGAGGGTTTAGGAAATGTTAATAAGATTATAGAGGTGTTTGGAGGGGCTACTGGGATGGGCATCAATAGAGCAAACTAGGTTGTTGGAGGTAGGTTCGTGGGTGGGTGGGCCGTTGGGGAGTAGGGGGGGGTGGATTTTTTGATAGCTTAAAAAAATGTGGGGGCATTTTTAGTCATAATAGTCACAAAGGAACTTTAAACGGGGTTAGGGTGAAAAAGCGCTAGGAGGTTAAGGGGTTTCAGTCCTGGAGAGGGAACGTTGTTACAAAGAGCAGTGGTAGTGAATGCTCTAATTTATAGTAAACTGTGGTTTGTGGCGACTGTTTATCCGCCCCACGGGAGTGTGACATAAGAAGGTTGATGGAAGGGTTTATAGAACATTTGGAGCCATGGGAGGCACTGGTTCGCGAGAAGAGTGACAGCGGGGGTCCGTAGGGGTATGGGGTTGTCCATTGGGGAGAAGGCTTCAAAGATATACGTAAAACAGGGAAATTTTTTGTAGGGGGAAGGGGGCAGGCGAGTGGGGAGGGTTGAGTGAGGTAGGTAGGTGGTGGAAGGGTGAGATTTATTGCATTGTGAGGATATTTTGAGAAACCTTCAGTTGTCAGGGTGCCAGGAGGGGAAGGGAGTAAGTTGGATAGGGTAGGGGGAAGAAAAAGATAGTGCAGGGATCAGGGATTTATCCAATGTATAATTGGAAATTGGGGTGGTATTGATGAAGAGGCTGCGATACCACCTAGGGTACGGGGGAAAAAGGGTATAGGTTTTATTAGGCATTTGGCATCAAGGGTACAATTGTGGGGGAATGGGCATAATAAGGGAGGGGTTGTGCCTGAAATGCGGTGGGCTTGAAACTGCGTATCACGTTATTTACTTTGTGAGGAGTTGGGGGTGAGGGAATGGTTTAGTGGGGTTTAAAAGGGTGGGGGGGGTTTGTCAACCCCAGGGCGTTAAGTTTGGATGTTGAGGCGTGTCCTGAGGATGTAAGAAGGGCGGTGGCATATTTAGTGGTGGAGTACATTTACATGTGGGCATGAGAGAGGAGCAGGGCGCTGTCCGAGGGGCTATGGGGCAGGTTTCTATAGGACAAGATGTCGTAACGAGGTGTATGCAGGAAGGTGGTGTGGCGTTTTCTTTTGGGTTATAGGAACCTCACTGTTGTTATTGTTGGGGGGGGGGTGAGGACCACATGAGAGTGTGTGTAGGATGGTTTATTAGGGTAGCAGGGTGTAAGGGAAATTAGGATGGTTTGTTGTTGATGCTTCAGGTTTGGTGCCCTGCTTTCAATAATAATTAAAAAAAAAAAAATTTTTTTGTTAATCAGTAGTTAGTGAGTTTGGCGAAAAAGGGTTGTTGGGGGAAGGGGGGTGTTGGGAGCATAGGGAAGCTTGCCCGTTTTCTAACTGTCGGCGCATATAATCTCTTAGGGGTTTGTGAGTCAAAGCAAACCTTTGTTGACTAAATTAAAGGAAAAAACAATATAATATATATTGGAAGATCTCTATTAGAGATGCCGCCTGTGTGAGTGAGATCCGTGTGTTGGTGTACGGACAGGTCACGATGGCAGGTGTTTGGACGTATGTTGGGTGCGTGTGTGGGGTGGGAGAAAATATTATTTTCCTTTGTGTTAACTTTTTCAGCTACCACCGGGTAATTTTGTGTTTTGCTGTGTTACACAGGGAATGTCATATGGTTCAAGCATGACATGGTGGTGGTAAACCTTGAAATGTATGGGTAGGGGGAGGTTTTATTTGATGTGCACCAGGTTCTAGGAGCACTGTTGTGGTATACAGCAGTAGGTTAGGTAAGGCTCCAGACTTTTGAAGAGTTAGGTTTTGATCTTAAGTGATCGTTGAATGTAATATAGTGGTGTCTTACATTGTAATGACAGTTAATTTTGATTAATATTAGTAATGTGTGTGTAGGGTGTTGGGATTTTGTTCGAGGTGTTGTTAGGTCAAAGAAAAATTTGTTTTGTATATAATATAGATGAGGTTTTACAGTTGTATTGAGATATGTTTTTAATAAAAAAAAAAAGGGGGGAGTTAGGATAGTACACAATTTCAAGTTTAATAAGATGTTGTTTGTGACTTGAATTATGACTTACGTCTGACTCGAAAGGGTATTTCCAAAAGGAAAAAAAGAATGGGTTTTCTCTGGGAGATATCCCCAAGACCTTATTTATATCCCCCTTTTTTAATACCCATTTTCCACTTGATACCCCCGATCATGTCTCCCTCATTCTAGCACAAGTGAATGTAATTTAGGGCTTCAATCTTTCTTCGTAAGGAAGATTTCTAATGCTTTGTATTAATTTAGTCATTCTACGCTGAAGTTTTCTAACGAATTTATGTCCATTCTGTAATATGGAGACCAGAACTGAGCTGCGTAATCTAGGTGAGGCCTTACTAATGATGTATAAAGCTGTAATATAACCTCTGGACTTCTGTTGCTAACACTTCTTGATATAAATCCCAGTAATCTATTTGCCTTATTACGTACGCTTAGGCATTGCTGTCTTGGTTTAAGGTTTCTGCTTACCATCACCCCCCAAATCCTTTTTCCAATCTGTATGGCTAAGTTCTAGTTATTTAACTTAAATGCTTGGGTATGGACACCCCGAGCTTCAGAACCTTGCATTTATCTACATTGAACTGCATCTGCCACTTTTCTGACCACGAATTAGTTTGTCTAAATCTTCCTGAAGTTCTATGACATCTATGTTTGAATCAATTATCCTACCTATCTTCGTGTCGTCGGCAATTTGCTCATATCACTAGTAATTCCCCATCAAGGTCATTGATAATATTATAAATAACAATGGGCCTAAGACTGATCCCTGTGGAACACCACTTGTTACAAGTCCCCATTCGGATTTAACC
>WNWK01057633.1:0-10684 GCA_009830355.1 Cherax destructor
TGAGTATGTTATACATGGTGATGGTTTATGTTAGTATGTTATACATGGGATGGTGTTATGTGTTAGTATGTTATACATGGTGATGGTGTGTATGTGTTAGTATGTTATACATGGTGATGGTGTTTTGTGTTAGTATGTTATACATGGTGATGGTGTATATGTGTTAGTATGTTATACATGGTATTGTTATGTTTAGTATGTTATACATGGTGATGGGTTGTAATGTGTTAGTATGTTATACATGGTGATGGGTTGTAATGTGTTAGTATGTTATACATGGTGATGGGTAGTAATGTGTTAGTATGTTATACATGGTGATGGTGTATGTTAGTATGTTATACATGGTGATGGTGTAAATGTGTTAGTATGTTATACATGGTGATGGTGTATATGTGTTAGTATGTTATACATGGTGATGGTGTGTATGTGTTAGTATGTTATACATGGTGATGGTGTATATGTGTTAGTATGTTATACATGGTGATGGTGTATATGTGTTAGTATGTTATACATGGTGATGGGTTGTTATGTGTTAGTATGTTATACATGGTGATGGGTAGTTATGTGTTAGTATGTTATACATGGTGATGGTGTATATGTGTTAGTATGTTATACATGGTGATGGTGTGTATGTGTTAGTATGTTATACATGGTGATGGTGTATATGTGTTAGTATGTTATACATGGTGATGGTGTAT
Organism: Cherax destructor; assembly: GCA_009830355.1. Lineage (NCBI taxonomy): Eukaryota > Metazoa > Arthropoda > Malacostraca > Decapoda > Parastacidae > Cherax > Cherax destructor. Next base: position 699 of record WNWK01057633.1, read on the forward strand.
ATGTGTTAGTATGTTATACATGGTGATGGTGTATATGTGTTAGTATGTTATACATGGTGATGGTGTATATGTGTTAGTATGTTATACATGGTGATGGTGTATATGTGTTAGTATGTTATACATGGTGATGGTGTATATGTGTTAGTATGTTATACATGGTGATGGTGTGTATGTGTTAGTATGTTATACATGGTGATGGTGTATATGTGTTAGTATGTTATACATGGTGATGGTGTATATGTGTTAGTATGTTATACATGGTGATGGGTTGTAATGTGTTAGTATGTTATACATGGTGATGGTGTATATGTGTTAGTATGTTATACATGGTGATGGTGTATATGTGTTAGTATGTTATACATGGTGATGGTGTATATGTGTTAGTATGTTATACATGGTGATGGTGTATATGTGTTAGTATGTTATACATGGTGATGGTGTATATGTGTTAGTATGTTATACATGGTGATGGTGTATATGTGTTAGTATGTTATACATGGTGATGGTGTGTATGTGTTAGTATGTTATACATGGTGATGGTGTATATGTGTTAGTATGTTATACATGGTGATGGTGTGTATGTGTTAGTATGTTATACATGGTGATGGTGTATATGTGTTAGTATGTTATACATGGTGATGGTGTATATGTGTTAGTATGTTATACATGGTGATGGTGTATATGTGTTAGTATGTTATACATGGTGATGGTGTATATGTGTTAGTATGTTATACATGGTGATGGTGTGTATGTGTTAGTATGTTATACATGGTGATGGTGTATATGTGTTAGTATGTTATACATGGTGATGGTGTGTATGTGTTAGTATGTTATACATGGTGATGGTGTATATGTGTTAGTATGTTATACATGGTGATGGTGTATATGTGTTAGTATGTTATACATGGTGATGGTGTATATGTGTTAGTATGTTATACATGGTGATGGTGTGTATGTGTTAGTATGTTATACATGGTGATGGTGTATATGTGTTAGTATGTTATACATGGTGATGGGTAGTAATGTGGAGAAGCAAATATTTTAGGAGACAATTCACTCAAGAAACTTTTTTTTCACTTACTCGCTTGTCAGTTAATTACCCGTGTCGTTACACACTGAGACCTTATTTTTATCCCTGGTTTAAGGTTTAAAAACGTTTGATTGGTGATGTACAGGTGATATGCAGCCTTAAAGACTCTCGTGTAGTTGACAAGTTAATAAACTAAAACTTTGACTAGGAAGGTTGTCTATTATCCACTCCATCCACGGTCTTAACCAGGCATGGTGCCTCGGCTGCAGTGCCATCAGACTTACTAACTCATAATTCACAAAATCTGAGTTGTTATCTAGGACTTCCAGACCTCCTAGGATATCATGTTCTTTGGTTCCGCATTCCCTAGAACAAGTTACCTCTTTGCGCTTCCCTGGACGGGGGTTAGAGCCTTCAGTAGTCCTGGAGCCGACGGATTCACATGACACATAACACAACGAAGTACAATGCGAATAAATACCACTGGCATGACTGGTTTCTACTGTAAAGTGTGCAACGAAGGGCTCTCTAGAGACTACTCAAAGTAATTTTCTCTGCTTTTCTTTACTGGAATGGATGTTTGATCTTTCTTTGTGTTTCGTTAGTACCACTGGTGATGTCATACCTGGTATGGCCCCTGGTGCCCATACCCTTGGTTTCTCCAGTACTGACTTTGTTTGTTCATACGGCCCTGATGAGCTGGTGCCTGTCTTGGCGCGTCCCGCTGTGCTGTCCATCTGTCTCCTCTGTACCATTTTCCAATTTTGTCTCTTTCTTTGATCTGGTTGTTTCTCCTTATATCTAAAAAAGATTGCTGGTCATTTTCATTTTTCCTTTCCCTGCTTTCTCTATAGCGTACTGTTCCCTTTATATGGTGGTCTGGGCAGCTCAGGTCATAACATTCTCTGGACTGTGTTGAAGCTTGACACATCACTGGATGGAAGTATCTGCACTCTTTGTTGAAACGACACTTTCCTTTCCTTAACATGTTGGCACATTTTCTGGTGTGTTTATTCCAGCAATCTCTGCCATATAGGCACATACCTTTTGCATAGAATCTGCATATGTTTTGACTGCCTATATTTACTAGTATTGTGTCTTCCCAAAGATCTGCCGAATTATCTGCGTTTTCTTCCTCTCTTTCCACTCCTTGGTTTTCCTCGTTATCAGCGCTTTCCTCCTTTGATGACATGGGGACAACATTTTCCCTGGAAGAGGACTCCCCTACTATATCTGTACTAGAGGCTATGGCTGTGGTGGCGTCCTTAACCAAATCTGGATGTTCACTATGGCTGGGGGCTGGGTCTGGGTCAGTCCTGGGGCTGAGTTAGCTAATGTTTTTGTCTCCTGTGTTTTTTCCAGTGGATGACTGATTATTTTTGGGTCAATTGTTGTAGACTGGTCATTGTGTGTGTTAGACTTTACTCTTTTCCTATCTTCCCATGTTCTATATATACCGGGTAGACTATTCAATAGTTCCTCTTTTTTTTCATGCTTATTGTTTATTAACCTCCTGAGTGCTTTCCTGATATCTGTCCATAGTTGCACATCCTTGTCGCAGATCAATAAACACCTTTCTAGACGGATGTCATTTATTGTTACTGTGTTAATTCTTGAACATGTGACATGATGTTTTGAAAAGCAAAGGTTGCATGTGATTCTGGATTTTTTACCAAGAGCCTTTTCACATGTCCCACAGGTATACTGTACTGCCATCCTCCTGTACCCTATTAGTGTACCACTTGAACCCGATTTTCACTTTACCTTGCTGCTCTGCACTCTGGAGTGGTGATGAGGTCAATGCATGGGTATGTGGGATGTACTGATTAGGGAGTCTTACTACACATTATATTATATTATTGTTATAATATGCATTTATTTCAGTTTGTTCATGTATAACTCTTTCCATATTTATTCCTCTCTGATCATTCATATATATATTTTAATGTATTAGTCTTACTGAGATCCTCACATTGGTCTGACAGGATATTGTGGTATTGTGTATGGTAGGCCTCCGTGGCTGTCTGGCAGCACTGCCAGACGTATGACTTAAGTAACCACTCAGGTCCTGTATACTACCATGCGATGCCACGTTTTAAACCACTTTCATTTTCTTAGATCATTATCCTTGTGTTTTCCACTGCCAATTATGTCCTGATATCCTAGTCCATTCGTTATATGTGGTAACTCAAATCTATGACTATCACTTGTCACATGACTACACCAGGGCAAGTAGAGTCACCCTCACTGCCACACTGACTATTGGTTTTTACTTTACTCTTATTTTATCCCTATTTTTTTGTATCACTGTGCTGTACACTGGTTATTACAAGGATATACACTATATTTATTTTAATATACCTTTTCTTTTCACTGCACTAAACTGGGGTCATTGCATTATTTTCCACACGGTACCTAGGCCTCCCCTTACACTTCCATGACAAAAATTTATTTCACGCTTAGTAGTGGCAACGAGAAAGACACTTCACATGGATTGTATACTTCATTTATGTATACTGTGATTCCCTACACATCATTGCCACCATCACTTGTTATTGTTACTTAATACTATAGTAGTTACTTATCTGTTATTTGCGCTTCTCAGGACCTCTGGCAATAGTTCACTAGTGCCAATCCTTGTAGTATATTTCCATATGCTACACCATATATTTTAAGTTATGCTGGGGATTTATTACTATTTCTCTTACAACAGATTTAGTTCACTGTGTCACTGCACATATATATCCTTGCCACTCGCTATATTATTTAGTTAGTTCAATATCTGTTTGTTAATTTCCACCTCCTATTTTGAATGAATCTGACAATAATTCACTGGTCTGCCAGGCCTATTCCCACAGTAACGGTGCAGGGAAGGTCGTTCAAGGTCTACCTGACTGCCGTGTACTGGGATCGTCTACCTGTCTACCCCTGGTGCAGGGAAGGTCGTTCAAGGTCTACCTGACTGCCGTGTACTGGGATCGTCTACCTGTCTACCCCTGGTGCAGGGAAGGTCGTTCAAGGTCTACCTGACTGTCGGGTACTGGGATCGTCTACCTGTCTACCCCTGGTGCAGGGAAGGTCGTTCAAGGTCTACCTGACTGCCGTGTACTGGGATCGTCTACCTGTCTACCCTGGTGCAGGGAAGGTCGTTCAAGGTCTACCTGACTGTCGGGTACTGGGATCGTCTACCTGTCTACCCCTGGTGCAGGGAAGGTCGTTCAAGGTCTACCTGACTGTCGGGTACTGGGATCGTCTACCTGTCTACCCCTGGTGCATGGAAGGTCGTTCAAGGTCTACCTGACTGTCGTATACTGGGATCGTCTGCCTGTCTACCCCTGGTGCAGGAAAGGTCGTTCAAGGTCTACCTGACTGTCGGGTACTGGGATCGTCTACATGTCTACCCCTGGTGCAGGGAAGGTCGTTCAAGGTCTACCTGACTGTCGGGTACTGAGATCGTCTACCTGTCTACCCCTGGTGCAGGGAAGGTCGTTCAAGGTCTACCTGACTGTCGGGTACTGGGATCGTCTACCTGTCTACCCTGGTGCAGGGAAGGTCGTTCAAGGTCTACCTGACTGTCGTATACTGGGATCGTCTGCCTGTCTACCCCTGGTGCAGGAAAGGTCGTTCAAGGTCTACCTGACTGTCGGGTACTGGGATCGTCTACCTGTCTACCCCTGGTGCAGGGAAGGTCGTTCAAGGTCTACCTGACTGTCGTATACTGGGATCGTCTGCCTGTCTACCCCTGGTGCAGGAAAGGTCGTTCAAGGTCTACCTGACTGTCGGGTACTGGGATCGTCTACCTGTCTACCCCTGGTGCAGGGAAGGTCGTTCAAGGTCTACCTGACTGTCGTATACTGGGATCGTCTGCCTGTCTACCCCTGGTGCAGAGAAGGTCGTTCAAGGTCTACCTGACTGTCGGGTACTGGGATCGTCTACCTGTCTACCCCTTGTGTAGGAAAGGTCGTTCAAGGTCTACCTGACTGTCGTATACTGGGATCGTCTACCTGTCTACCCCTGGTGCAGGGAAGGTCGTTCAAGGTCTACCTGACTGTCGGGTACTGGGATCGTCTACCTGTCTACCCCTTGTGTAGGAAAGGTCGTTCAAGGTCGTCTTCAGGGGTTATAATTTACTCCAAGGTCATCCACTCTCACCTTCCCAGCACACCTTTACTGTCTCATGGAATGGTCCTGCCAGCGGTCCTGGGAATGGTCCTGCCAGTGGTCCAGGGAATAGTCCTGCCAGTGGTTCTGGAAATGGCACTGCCAGTGGTCCTGGGAATGGTCCTGCCAGTGGTCCTGGGAATGGTTCTCCCAATGGTCTTTCCAGTTTTCCGGTGAATGGCACTGTCCTGACACCTCTGCTGTTTCTTATCCTTGTATCAGACACAGATATAAACACCTGTCACTGTTTTATATCATCATTTGCAGATGACACTAAAATAAGCATGAAAGCCGCCTCGGAAGAAGACACTGAAAATTTTCAGGAAGATATGAGCATTGTTTTCCAGTGGGCAGTGGAGAACAACATGACGTTAAATGGTGATAAGTTTCAACTGTTTAGGTATGGAAAGAATGAAGAACTCAGAGGGAACACTGTATGCAAAACTCAAGAGGATCGTCAAATAGAACGAAAGGAACACGTGAAAGACAGCTGACTTTTTTCAAAGAAGACACTAAGGCAAATATCACCACAGCCAGGAGGATGACGGCTGGGTAATGAGAAATTTCGAAACATGGAAAATAGAACCAATGGTGACACTTTTCAAATCGCTGTTCTCTCGTTAAAAATATTGTTCAGTGTTGACGGTCCCGTTCAGGGCAGGGGAGATATCAGAGCTGAATAGCCAATAAAACATTTAAATTACTATGAACGCCTTAAAGTCTTAAATTTGTACGCATAAGAGTGGGGGAGAGATACATGATTATATATATATATATATATTTTTTTTTTTTATTAACACATCGGCCGATTCCCACCAAGGCAGGGTGGCCCGAAAAAGAAAAACTTTCATCATCATTCACTCCATCACTGTCTTGCCAGAAGGGTGCTTTACACTACAGTTATAAAACTGCAACATTAACACCCCTCCTTCAGAGTGCCGGCACTGTACTTCCCATCTCCAGAACTCAAGTCCGGCCTGCCGGTTTCCTGAATCCCTTCATAAATGTTACTTTGCTCACACTCCAACAGCACGTCAAGTATTAAAACCATATGCCTCCATTCACTCCTATCAAATACGCTCACACATGCTTGCTGGAAGTCCAAGCCCTCGCACACAAAACTTCCTTTACCCCTCCCTCCAACCTTTCCTAGGCCGACCCTACCCCGCCTTCCTCCACTACAGATTTATACACTCTCGAAGTCACTCTGTCTCGTTCCATTCTCTCTACATGTCCAAACCATCTCAACAACCCTCCTCAGCTCTCTGGACAATCGTTTTGGTAATCCGCACCTCCTCCTAATTTCCAAACTCCGAATTCTCTGCATTATATTCACACCACACATTGACCTCAGACATGACATCTCCACTGCCTCCAGCCTTCTCCTCGTTGCAACATTCATCACCCATGCTTCACACCCATATAAGAGCGTTGGTATAACTATACTCTCATACATTCCCTCTTTACTTCCATGGACACGGTTCTTTGTCTCCACAGACTCGAAGTGCTCCACTCACCCTTTTCCCTCATCAATTCTATGATTCACCTCATCCTTCATAGACCCATCCGCCGACATGTCCACTCCCAAATATCTGAATACATTCACCTCCTCCATACTCTCTCCCTCCAATCTGATATCCAATCTTTCGTCACCTATTCTTTTTGTTATCCTCATCACCTTACTCTTTCCTATATTCACTTTCAATTTTCTTCTTTACACACCCTACCAAATTCATCCACCAACCTCTGCAGCTTCTCTTCAGAATTCCAAAGCACAGTGTCATCAGCAAAAAGCAACTGTGACAACTCCCACTTTGTATTTGCTTCTTTATCTTTTAGCCCAACACCTCTTGCCAAGACCCTCGCATTCACTTCTCTTACAACCCCATCTATAAATATATTGAACAACCACGGTGACATCACACATCCTTGTCTAAGGCCCACTTTTACTGGGAAATAGTCCCCTTCCCTCCTACACACTCTAACCTGAGCCTCACTATCCTCATAAAAACTCTTCACTGCTTTCAGTAACCTTCCTCCTATTCCATACACCTGCAACATCTGCCACATTGCCCCCTATCTACCCTATCATACGCCTTTTCCAAATCCATAAATGCCACAAAAAAATCTTTACCCTTATCCAAATACTGTTCACCTATATGTTTCACTGTAAACACTTGGTCTACACACCCCCTACCTTTCCTAAAGCCCCTTGTTCATCTGCTATCCTGCTTTCTGTTTTACTCTTAATTCTTTCAATAATAACTCTACCATACACTTTACCAGGTACACTCAACAGACTTATTCCCTATAATTTTTGCACTCTCTTTTTTCCCCTTTGCCTTTATACAAAGGAACAATACACGCTCTCTGCCAATCCCTAGGTACCTTACCCTCTTCCATACATTTATTAAATAATAGCACCAACCACTCCAAAATTATATCCCCACCTGCTTTTAACATTTCTATCTTTATCCCATCAATCCCAGCTGCCTTACCCCTTTCATTCTACCCACTGCCTCACGAACTTCCCTACACCCACAACTGGCTCTTCCACACTCCTACAAGATGTTACTCCTCCTGCCCTACACACGAAATCACAGCTTCCCTGTCTTCATCAACATTTAACAAATCCTCAAAATATTCTCTCCATCTTCCTGATACTCTAACTCTCCATTTAATAACTTCCTCTCCTATTTTTAACTGTCAAATCCATTTGTTCTCTAGGCATCCTCAACTTATTAATCTCATTCCAAAACTTTTTCTTATTTTCAACAAAATTTGCTGATAACATCTCACCCACTCTCTCATCTGCTCTCTTTTACATTGCTTCACCACTTTTAACCTCTCTTTTTCTCTCCATATACTCTTCCCTCCTTGCATCACTTCTACTTTGTAAAACCTCTCATATGCTAACTTTTCTCCCTTACTACTCTCTTTACATCATCATTCCACCAATCGCTCCTCTTCCTCCTGCACCCACTCGCCTGTAACCACAAACTTCTGCTGAACACTCTAACACTACATTTTTAAATCTACCCCATACATTTTCGACCCCATTGCCTACACTCCACTAGCCCATCTATCCTCCAATAGTTGTTTATATCTTACCCTAACTGCCTCTCTTTTAGTTTATAAACCTTCACCTCTCTTTACTTACTGATTCTATTTTCCTTGTATCCCATCTACCTTTACTCCCACTGTAGCTATAACTAAAAAGTGATCTGATATATCTGTAGCCCTCTATAAACATGTACATCCTGTAGTCTACTCAACAGTCTTTTATCTACCAATACATAGTCCAACAAACTACTGTCATTACGCCCTACATCATATCTTGTATACTTATTTATCCTCTTTTTCTTAAAATATGTATTACCTATAACTAAACCCCTTTCTATACAAAGTTCAATCAAAGGGCTCCCATTATCATTTACACCTGGCACCCCAAACTTACCTACTACACCCTCTCTGCATGTTTCTCCACTTTAGCATTTAGGTCCCCTACCACATTACTCTCTCATTTGGTTCAAAAGTTCCTATACATTCGCTTAACATTTCCCAAAATCTCTCTCTCTCTCTACACTCCTCTCTTCTCCAGGTGCATACACGCTTATTATGACCCACTTTTCGCATCCGACCCTTATTTTAATCCACATAATCCTTGAATTTACACATTTATATTCCCTCTTTTCCTTCCATAACTGATCCTTCAACATTATTGCTACCCCTTCCCTAGCTCTAACTCTCTCAGATACTCCTGACTTAATCCCATTTATTTCTCCCCACTGAAACTCGCCTACCCCTTCAGCTTTGTTTCGCTTAGGCCAAGACATCCAACTTCTTTCATTCATAACATCGGCAATCATCTCTTTCTTATCATCCGCACTACATCCACGCACATTCAGACAACCCAATTTTATAAAGTTTTTCTTCTTCTCGTTTTTAGTGGATTTGTACAGGAGAAGGGGTTACTAGGTCATTGCTCCCGGCATCTTAGTCGCCTCATACGACACGCATGGCTTACGGAGGAAAGATTCTTTCCACTTCCCATGGACAATAGAGAAAATAAAAAGAACAAGAGCTATTAAGAAAAAGAAGAAAAACCTAGATGTGTGTATGTATATATATGCATGTGTATGCCAGTGTAGTGTGACCTAAAGTGTAAGTAGAAGTAGCTAGATATACCTGTTATCCAGCGTGTTTATGAGACAGAAAAAGACACCAGCAATCCTACCATCATGTAAAACAGTTTCAGGTTTCTGTTTCACAGTCACCTGGCAGGACGGTAGTACCTCCCTGGGTGGTTGCTGTCTACCAACCTACTACCTTGTAATATATATATATATATATATATATATATATATATATATATATATATATATATATATATATATATATATATATATATATGCAGGTTCTGTTCTCACCTAACACCTTTAAATCTATCGCTAAAACCTATGTTCTCTCATAATCTTTCTAAATCTAAACCTAACTCGACTCCATTTCTGCGACTTTTGTCTTGGCTAGATACTTCTAACTCGTTATTTATATCCTCTTTGTTGATTCTTACTTTCTAATTGTATACTTCAGTCATATCACACGTCTTTCCATAGAATGTAAGTTCAGAGCCTTCAGCTTGTCTTCGTGGGAAAGGTTTATAATACAAGGGATCAACTTCACCATCCATCACTCTATATTTTCCAGCGACATGATGATATAATTAATACACAGAATACAACAAAGGTTTTACTTTTGGGAAAATATTTGTTCTTAAACAAAAATTAGGTGTCAC
>WNWK01057634.1:0-10684 GCA_009830355.1 Cherax destructor
AGGGGGGAATCCCTGGAGGGTCCCCACCTGGAAAGACGGTGGTAGTGGTGGTGGTAGTGTTGGTGGTAGTGGTGGTGGTAGTGGTGGTGGTAGTGGTGGTGGTAGTGGTGGTGGAATGGTGGTAGTTGTGGTGGTCAGTGACTCACTGGAGGGTCACTCCTGGAAAGTACTGGTGGTAGTGGTGGTGGTAGTGGTGGTGGTAGTGGTGGTGGTAGTGGTGGTGGTGGTAGTAATGGTAGGTAGTTGTGGTGGTCAGTGACTCACTGGAGGGTCACTCCACCTGGAAAGTGAAAAATGAAGCTGATATGAAAGCGGAAATGAAAAATGAAATAATGCTTTTAAGAAAGACATTACTCGCTCCTACCCATGAGGTTTTATGCCGACACTTGTGACAAGTGGAGGAGGGCTGGAGGAGAGCTGGTGGAGGAGGAGGTGGTGGAGGAGCAGCAGCAGCAGGAGGGAAGAGGAGAAGATGAAAAAATTATGGAAAAACAAATAAATTATTATTATTATCATTATTATTATCATAATTATTCCAACAGTTCTCGACTGTGTTATCCTCCACTTGTTATGCACATGTATACTGTAAAATATACATATGTATAATACATTGTTACATTCAGCTGCTAATATATCAGCTCTGATTATCTCCTCTGATAGGTTGACACCTCAGAAGCTACATACTGTTTCTGCATTTCTGAAAGACTAAGCAATACTGGCAAGAATATTATATATACATATATATATATATATATATATATATATATATATATATATATATATATATATATATATATATATATATATATATATATATATATATTTATTAACAATCGGCCGATTCCCACCAAGGCAGGGTGGCCACCAAGGCAGGAGTGGCCACCAAGGCGAGGTGGCCACCAAGGCAGGTGGCCCTGAAAAGAAAACTTCGTCATCATTCACTCCATCACTGTCTTGCCAGAGGGCGTGCTGTACACTACAGTTATAAAACAGCAACCACCCAGGGAGGTACTACGTCCTGCCAGGTGACTGTGAAACAGAAACCTGAAACTGTTTTACATGATGGTAGGATTGCTGGTGTCTTTTTCTGTCTCATAAACACGCTGGATAACAGGTATATCTAGCTACTTCTACTTACAAGTAGGTTACACTACAGGCATGCACATGCATATATATATATACATACACACATCTATGTTTTTCTTCTTTTCTTAATAGCTCTTGTTCTTCTTTATTTCCTCTATTGTCCATGGAAGTGGAAAGAATTCTTCCTCGTAAGCCATGCGTGTCGTATAAGGCGACTAAAATGCCGGGAGCAATTGACTAGTAACCCCTTCTCCTGTACACATTTACTAAAAAAACAGAATAAGATATATATATATATATATATATATATATGTGTGTGTGTGTGTGTGTGTGTGTGTGATGTTGTGTGTGTGTGTGTGTGTGTGTGTGTGTGTGTGTGTGTGTGTGTGTGTGTGTGTGTGTGTGTGTGTGTGTGTGTGTGGGGTTTTTGGTGAATCTGCTCAAAGATGTCTAACTTGGCCGGGACTGACTTTTTTTTCCTTGAGGTTTACTGCCATTTTACAGTCAGATATTGATTGAATACGACGTACGTCTGAGATCAATATTCTGACAGTAAAAAAACCCCCTTTTACGGGAAAAGATCACCCGGGGACCCGGAGGCTTCCAGTGAGTCTAAAAAGGAAAAAAAAATTGGGATGACACAGTTTTGGGAAATTTCTGTCCTTGTTTGTTCCGGTGAACTATAGAAAGGAAGGTTTATTAAAGGAACAGTATATTCTAACTGTCCCATTTAATCTCATAACATAATAATGCAGCGGGGTCAAAACCCCCTAAAAGGGGAAGCCCTTTAAAAATGAACCATTCCCACCCACGTATTTGCCCATCCTTTTCCCCAAAGGCTCCCAAAAATTAGTTTGGAAATTTGCCAATCAAAAACCCAGCCCTTTTTCACTCCACTCATAGTGGAAAAGTTTCAAACGTTGCGCAACAGTACGTAAAAAGAAAGGAACAAAAAGTTGCCTCCGGGGTGACGGCACCACATGCTGGGGAAATTTTTTCTGGGGGTTTTGCTTTCCCCCATGGGCACTCGCCTCGATTCTCGGGCCATTCGGATTTGGTTTATTTTTGTCTGGGGCCCATACTCACAACACAGGTCATCTACCGCAGCGTCCCCCAAACCAGTTCCGGTTTTTATGGTTTTATCTGCTACACGTCAGGAAAGGGAAAATGCGTCAGGCCCAAAAAATCAACATTTTCATCGGGAAACCCCGGCACAGACCGTTGCCCTTCAGAAAAGGCGCCCCCTTTCCCATGGGCTGTAATTTTGGTGCCGACAGCATCGGACTACAGCTCTGTGTTTTCACTGGCTACGATGCTCGAAGCAGTAGGTGGGGAGTGCCCCAGCTTTGAGAGAGGCCCAGATCAACACGGGGACCTGGCACCAGCTATAACTTCCTATGGGGATCAAAGACCTTTGGGTCATGGGGTAACTGTACACTCCCATTTCTGAAAACATTAGGGGGGCAAAAAATGAAAATATAAAACCCCAAGAACACCCAGAAACAAAAAAAAATGAAAACAAAGAAGGAAATAAAATTTAAGCCAGGGAAAAATATTATTTTGGAAAAAAAAAAGGAAAATGCAAGCAAAAATATTAAACCCAGATAAAAAGAGGAATGAAACAGAGAAAGAAACCACGAAAATATATTAAATGGGAAAAATAATAAATAAGATATAACATACGAGGCGAAGAACAGCCAGAAGAAATTCCAACCAAAAATGTAGACTAAAGATCAATTTAAAAATTAAATTTTAATACAAAATCACAAATAAAAAAGGGGGAGAAAAAATAATTAAATTTTATGTAGCAGAGCTGAGAATCACAAAAATGACTGAAAAACTTGATTTTTTAAGACACAGTCTTAAAAATGTTTAACCTCTAATTTATTTGTAATTTAGATAGATTATAGCCTGTCTCACTGTCCATTTATTTGTTAATATACCCCCATTTTTCTTGTTAAACCTAAGGGGTTTTGGGAAATTTAAAAAGGGAATCAGTGCCGTTAAGAAATTAATGTTTAAAATTTTTAAAACCAATAAAAAACCACAAACTGGAAAAAAAAAACATGACTGGAAAAAAATCATAGCGGGAAAAAAATCATGACGGGAAAAAAACCATAGACGGGAAAAAACCACAAACTAGAAAAAAACCATAGACGGGAAAAAACCAAAGACGGGAAAAAAACCACAAACTAGAAAAACCATAGACTAAAAAAAACCATAGACTGGAGAAAAGCAATGAAACTTTTTGGGGAAAAAGAATTTTTTCTTTCCCCAATTCCATTTCACCCCACCCTTCCCTTCCATTACCTCCCCCCTCTGGAATAAAAATTTTGGATTTTATTTATTCATGTATAGATGATAATGTTCTTTTTTTTGTAATGTCTAACCCAAAGAATTACACACACTTGTGTAGCGACCCCCTTCGTCAATTTTTAAAATTTGCTGCGTCTTATTCCGGGAAAGAACCTGGAACAAGGTGATAATTTGGGGGAACCCACAAATTTTTAAAAAAACACAAATCAACTAATGTGATATTTTATTGTAGAATTTTGCCCCCAGGCTTTTTCAACTCCCGAAGGTTTTAAAATTTTTATATGTGTGCTTTTCACATATGTATTAATTTAGAAGGGATCCTTAAAGGAGGATGTATCCAAATGTATTTGTATCCTTAAATGTGAATGTTCCCAAAAATTTGTATCCTTAAATTTGGGGGATGTTCCAAAAGTAGGGGTATCCAAAAGTGGGGGTGTCCTTAAAATGGAGGATGTATCCTTAAATTTTTGGGGGGGGTTTCCCTTAAATGTAATACCCTTAAAAAGTGGAGATGTATCCTTTAAAATGTGGAGGATGTATCCTTAAATGTAGTGATCCCTTTAAAAGTGGAAATTGTATCCTTAAATGTGGAGGGTGTATCCTTAAATGGGAGGATGTTCCTTAAAAGTGGAGGATTATCCTTAAATTAGATGACCTTAAAAGTGGAGGATGATCCTTTAAAAGTAGGTGTATCCTTAAATTTGGAGGATGTTCCTTAAAATTGGGGGATGTATCCTTAAAATTGGGGGATGATCCAAAAATGGAGAATCCTTAAATGTGGAGGATGTATCCAAATGTGGGGGGGTATCCTTAAATGTAAGGGGATCCTTAAATGGGGAGGATGTATCCTTGAAAGTGGAGGATGTACCCTTTAAATGTAAGTGTATCCTTAAATGTGGGGGGTGTATCCTTAAATGTGGGGGGTGTATCCTTAAATGTAAGTGTATCCTTAAATGTGGAGGATGTATCCTTAAAAGTGGGGGATGTATCCTTAAACGTAGGTGTATCCTTAAATGTGGAGGGTGTATCCTTAAATGTGAGGTGTATCCTTAAATGTGGAGGTGTATCCTTAAATGTGGAGATGTATCCTTAAATGTAGGTGTATCCTTAAATTGGGGGTGTATCCTTAAATGTAGGTATCCTTAAATGTGGGGGGTGTACCCTTAAATGTGAGGATGTATCCTTAAATGGAGGATGTACCCCTTAAATTGGAGGATGAAACCTTAAATGTAGGTGTATCCTTAAATATGGAGTGTATCCTTAAATGTGAGGATGTATCCTTAAATGTGGAGGATGTATCCTTAAATGTGGGTGTATCCTTAAATGTGGAGGATGTTCCTTAAATGTGGAGGATGTATCCTTAAATGTAGGTGATCCAAATGTGGAGGGTGTATCCTTAAATGGAGGATGTACCCTTTAAATGTAGGTATCCTTAATGTGGAGGGTGTATCCTTAAATGTGGAGGATGTATCCTTAAATGTGGAGGTGTATCCTTAAATGTTGAGGATGTATCCTTAAATGTGGAGGATGTATCCTTAAATGTGAGAGGTGTATCCTTAAATGTGGAGGATGTATCCTTAAATGTGAGGGTGTATCCTTAAATGTGGAGGATGTATCCTTAAATGTGGAGGGTGTATCTTTAAATGTACAGAAAGTATCCATGAGTAAATACGAAGAAATCACTCTGATTAATCTCGTAATATTTAAAAGCTTCTGCTCACGAGCGAAAGACTAAGGTTAGATCTTGAACGAGGAGTGAGGAGGGCCAAGCTTCCACAGCTCTTAGATTACAAACTTTCCATCTTGTGGAAAAGAAAGCAGAGAACTGAAATAGGTAGCTAATCTTGCAAGATGTAGAGAGTGTATGCAATTGCTGTTAAGTGCTTCTTTTCCCACGTAGAAGTAATCAAGAAGGTGATTTCTTTCAGAGCTTCGCATCCAAATGAAGATGTCTGTATACATAATGTATTTACAGGAACAATGAGTGACAGTGGTTGCTGTGGCCCGCAGCGTATGCATAAAGAAAATGAGTCCTGTACATCCAGGAACGTGCACAGGAGGACGTCAAGCAACTGAGTGACATCCAATCTACTCCAGCCGGCCAAATTCTTAATAAAATTCCCTTGGCGAGCAGGTCTCTCAGGCACCTGGCTCCGGCTGCTGCTGCCGCTGCTGCTGCTGTTGACTTGATCAACTGACAGGCAACCCAGCTGTTGCTGACTTGGAGCAGCTGACAGATGATTAAAGAAGCTTGTGTTTACATGATCAGCTCATGCATAGACCAGCTTGTGTTTACATGATCAGCTCATAGACCAGCTTGTGTTTACATGATCAGCTCATAGACCAGCTTGTGTTTACATGATCAGCTCATAGACCAGCTTGTGTTTTATTTATCAGCTCATAGGGCCAGCTTGTGTTTACATGGGTCAGCCCATGCATAGACCAGCTTTTGCTTTACATGATCAGCTCATAGACCAGCTTGTTTTACCCAACGTTTGCTCCTTTTTGTTGGGTTTTACGATCAGCTGATCCATTCACCAGGGTGATATTGACGTAATCAGGGGAAGAGTGACCTGGGGTAACTTGCCCCTACTACCACCACGACGGTAGGGGAAAACGACCTGGGCTTTTGGTATGTGGTTCGTCTATGTTGTGTAAGATACCAAAACCTGATAGGAGATTTCAAATTGGGTAGGAGATAAAAACCCGATAGGAGATACATATTTAAACCAAAACCCAGTGTAAATCATTCATGGTTTTAGAAACCACGAGGTTCTGCGTGCAGTGTTATCACTGCATCCTGACATTTAATTACCTTGTGGGGGGGAGAAGAGAGAGAGAAGAGAGAGAGAGAAGGGGGAAAGAAGAAAGAAAAAAAGGGGAAGGGGAGAGAGAGAGAGAGAGAAAAGAGAGGGAAAAAAGAGAAAGATAAAAAAAAAATAATATTAACTAAAACAACAACAATAATAATAATAATTTAATTTAAAAACACGACAAGACTGGGAAAAATGAAAAAGTTTGGTCCATTAACTAAAAAACAACAATAAAATTTTAAAAAAAAATAATAATTAGAATAATAATAATAAGTGTTTTTTGAAAGAGAAAAGGAAACCCAAATGGATTGTATGGCCCCTGCCCCCGGGGTGTGAGCAATAAAAATAATCAGTGCCCCCACCTGAAGGGTGGGGGGGGTGTTACAGTACTGGAAGGGGGGAAAAAAAAGTTGGGGACTCGGAAGGATGGTGAGGATGTTAAATACTGAAGGTGGGGGCAGGCCCCCCCCCAAGATGGGGGGGATTTTTTGTACTGGGGAAGGGGGGAAGGCAAACCCGGGAAAAAATTTTTTTTGGGAAAAAAGGGATGGGTGGGGGGGTGTTCGACTGGAAGGGAAGTACAGTGGGCCCCCTCTGAAGGGTGGGGGGAGTTTTGAAGGGGAATGGGTTTAAAACCCCCAAAAATTTTCTTGGGGAAAAAGGGGGAAATACAGTGCCTGGGACCCGGAAGGATGGGGGAGGGTGTTACAGTACTGGGAAAGGGGGGAAAAAGGGCCTTTACCCCGAAGGGGGTGGGGTTTTTAGGACGGAGGGGAAGACAGGCCCCACTCTGAAGGGTGGGGGAGGATGTTGGGGGGTGAAGGTGGGAAGCCCGTGCCCCACCTGAAGGGTGGGTGGGGGTTTTCAGTACTGGGGGGGAAACAGTCCCGCACCTGAAAAGGGGGGGGGGGGGGTGTTACAGTACTGAAGGTGGGGGGGAGTGCCTGCACCAAAAAGGGGGGGGGGAGGATGTTTTTGTACTGGAGGTGGGAATCAGTGGGCCCGGGACTCTAAGGGTGGGGGGGGTGTTACAGTACTGGAGGTGGGGGAAAAAACAGTGCCTGCACCTGAAGGGTGGGGGGAGGAAAAACAGACTGGAGGGGGAAGACAGTGCCCCCCCCCTCCGAAAGGGTGGGGGAGGGTGTTACAGTACTTGGGGGGGGGAAAAAATGCCTGCACCTGAAGGATGGGGGGGGATGTTGTCTGGGAATGGGGACAGTCCCACACCCCCAAAGGGGGGGGGAGGATGTTAAAACTGGAAGGGGGACAGTCCCGACCCCGGAAAAGGTGGGAGGGTTTACAGACGAAGGGGGGAAAAAAGGCCCCCACCTGAAGGATGGTGAGGATGTTGCAGGGGGGGGGCCCCGGGGGTGGGAAGTACAGGGGGGGGGGCCTTTTCACCCCCAAAAGGGTGAGATTTTTTTGGGGGGGGTAAAAAGCCTCACCTGAAGAGGGAGGGTTTACAAATGGAGGTGGGGAAAAACAGCCCGCACTCTGAAGGATGGGTGAGGGTGTTCAGACTGGGGAAGGGGGAAAACAGTGGGGCCCGGGGCCCCAAAAAGGGGGGGGGGTTACAGACTGAAGGTGGGGGGAAACAGGCCCCCTAGGGTGGGTGGGGGGTTTTTGACTGGAGGTGGGAATCAGTGCCTGCACCTGAAGGATGGGGGAGGGTGTTACAGTACTGGAAGTGGGAATCAGTGCCCCACCGGAAGGATGGGTGAGGGTGTTACAGTACTGGGAAAGGGGGGAATACAGTGCCTGCACTCTGAAGGATGGGTGGGGGTGTTACAGTACTGGAGGTGGGAAGTACAGTGCCTGCACCTGAAGGATGGGGGAGGATTTAATACTGAAGGGGGAAATCAGTCCCCGCACCTGAAGGGTGGGGGGGGATGTTAATCTGGGGTGGGGGAAAACAGGCCTGCACCTGGAAGGGGGGGGGGGGATGTTACAAAAAAAGGTGGGGAAAAAGTGGGCCCGCACTCGAAGGATGGGGGGAGGGTGTTCAGTACTGGAGGTGGGGGAAAACAGTGCCTGCACCTGAAAAGGGGGGGGGGGGGGTGTTACAGAAAGGGGGGGGGGAAAAAGGTGCCCCGAAGGATGGGGGAGGATTTTTGTACTGGAGGTGGGAAGTACAGTGCCCCCACCTGAAGGATTTGGGGAGGATGTTTGGGGGTGGAGGTGGGAAAACAGGCCTGCATTCTGGGGAGGGTGAGGAAAAAGACTGAAGGTGGGGGAAAAAAAAGTGCCCGGGACTCGAAGGATGGGGAGGGTGTTACAGTACTGGAGGTGGGGTTAAAAGGGCCCCCCCCCTGAAAGGGGGGGGGAAAGTTAAGACTGGAAATGGGGGAAAAAAAAGGCCCCCCCCCTGAAGGATTTGGGGGGGGGTTTCTACTGGAGGTGGGCAGGCCTGCACTCGAAGGGTGGGTGGGGGTGTTACAGTACTGGAGGTGGGGGAAAACAGGGGCCCCCCTGAAGGGTGGGTGGGATGTTACAGTACTGGGGGGGGAAATACAGTGGGCCCGCACTCAAGAGGGTGGGGAAACAAAACTGGGGGGGGGGTACAGGCCCGACCTGAAGGGTGGGTGGGGGTTTTAAGACTGGGGGTGGGGGGAGTGCCCCACCTGAAGGATGGTGGGAGGTTTTTTGACTGGGGGGGGGAAGGTAAGTCTGCACCTGAAGGGTGGGGGGGGGGTGTTACAGACTGGGGGGGGGGAAGACAGTGCCCGGGGACCTGAAGGATGGGAGGGTGTTACAGTACTGGAGGTGGGAAGCCGTGGGCCCGGGACTCTGAAGGATGGGGGGATGCTCAGTCTGGGGGGGAAGTACAGTGCCTGCACTCCCGGGATGGTGAGGGGGCAGACTGGAGGTGGGGCCCCGTGCCTGCACCTGAAGGATGGTGGGGGTTAAATGGGGGGGGAAGTACAGGCCTGCACCTGAAGGGTGGGGGGATTTTGTAAAGGGGAAAAAGGGGAAGGGGCCTGCACCTGAAGGAGTGGGGGGGGGTTTCAGTACTGGGGGGGGAATCACCCCTGAAGGGTGGGTGGGGGTGTTACAGACTGGGGGGGGGACAGTGCCTGCACCTTTTTGGGGGGAGGGGGTGTTAAATACTGGAGGTGGGGGAAAACAGTGCCTGCACCTGAAGAATGGGTTTTTGGGGGTTTAAAACTGGAATGGGAAATGGGACTCTGAAGGATGGGAGGGGGGAAATACTGGGGTGGGAAGTACAGTGCCCGCACTCCCGGATGATGGGGGGGTGATGTTCAGATTGGGGGGGGAAATACAGGCCTGCCCTGAAGGGTGGGGGAATGTTACAGACTGGAGGTGGGAAGTAAGGCCTGCACCTGAAGGACGGTGGGGGTGTTGCCCGGAGGGGGGAAATCAGTGCCCACCCCCAAAAAATGGGGGGAGGGTGTTAAAATGGGGTGGGGGTCGGCCCACCTGAAGATGGGGGGGGTGAAGACTGGAGGTGGGGACAGTGCCCACCTGGGAAAGGGTGGGTGGGGATGTTACAGTACTGGAGGGGGGGAATCAGTGCCCGACCTGAAGGATTTGGGGGGGGATGTTTTCAATACTGGGGGGGGAAATGCCTGCACCTGAAGGGTGGTGAGGATGTTACAGTCCCCGGTGGGGGAAAAAAAAGTGCCTGTACTCTAAAGGGGTGGGGATGTTCAGTACTGGAGGTGGGAAGCAGTGCCTGCCCTGGGAAAGGGTGGGTGGTGATGTTACAATACTGGAGGTGTTTTAAAAAAATGCCCCTCTTAAAAAGTGGGGGGTGTTCAGTTCTGGGGGGGGGCCCGTGCCTGGGACCTGAAGGGTGGGGTGGGGATTTACAAAAAGGGGAATACAGTCCTGCACTCTGAAGGGTGGGAGGGGGTGTTATAGTCCCAGGTGGGGGAAAAAAAAGGCCCACCTGAAGGGTGGATGGGATGTTACAGTACTGGGGGGGAAAACAGTGGCCCGCACCCCTGGGAAGGGGGGTGAGGGTTTACAGTCCTGAGGGGGGAAGTACAGTGCCCCCCCTGAAGGGTGGGGGAGGATGTTACAGACTGGGGTGGGGGAAACAAATACCTGCACCTGAAGGGTGGGTGGGGTGTTACAGACTGGAGGTGGGAAAAAGTGCCCGCACTCTGAAGGATGGGGGAGGATGTTACAGTACTTTGGGGGTGGGGGAAAAAAAAGTGCCTACACCTGAAGGATTTGGGTTTAAATACTGGAGGTGGGGAAAACCCTGTATTAACGTTACACATAAGAAGGGGAAAAATACATTGTACACATTTGCAGAGAAGGTCATTGTACACATAACAAAAAAAGGGGGGGCATGTTACAAAAAACTAGTGCCCTACGCTGCTCTCAGGAGTGGGGGGGTTAAAAGGGAAAATGTTTTTTAAAAAAATTTCACAAAAACCCCCCTTTGGGGGCCCCCGGGTGGGCCACCCCCCCCCCTTCCCTTTTTTCCCCCCCCCCTTCCT
>WNWK01057635.1:0-10684 GCA_009830355.1 Cherax destructor
CAATGGCCTGTTAACCTGGGTAAGGAGTTGGAAAAAGAAACACAGTAGAAGATGTATTGAAACTGTATTTCTTTCAAAAATCAGCTAGATTAATTCCAAACTTTTATCTTTTCCTTCACCAAGTAATTGTGATTATATAAGACTTTTGTCTTTTCCTTCACCAAGTATAACAAAGTGCTATTTACACATATGTACACTATATACAAAGGAGTAGTGTTTAGTGCACGCCACAGTTGTCTAGGCTAAGCAGCAGCCAAAAGACAGACAACTTTCCACAACCAGCTCTATGCAGGAATTCCAATGACAAACCGCGAGTGGTAACCACGTCACCTTTGTCATTGTTAAACTCGCATTTTAATTGGCTGAACCGAGTCGTTGATTTGATGATGGGGCCCTCATCACCAAACCCTTAACGATGGTTCGCTGGTTGGAGGGAAGCCTATGTGGGTGTGTTTAACATGCTCCGAATAAAGGTTACATACTCTTTGCATGCAACATTACATAATATGTGAAAGGTGATGGAAGGTAATGGGTGAAATGTGATGGGAGGTAATTTGAGAATAGTCATGGAAAGTAATGGGAGATTGGTGATGGTAAGTAACAGGTGAAAGGTGATGGGAGGTAATGATAGAATGGTGGTCATGTAATGGGAGCATAGCTTCAAACGTTTAAGAAAAAGTGCCCAAAAATACGACGATAGAGAGGAATGAAACTCAAACATGTTAGAGCAAATTTGAAAATTTTACGTGAAAATTTTTATTCCTGTTAAAACACGTTAGATAAATAACAATTTGCCTCTTCTGAACAAATTCACTATTGAATTTCTGATGCATCTTAGGGTCGAGATAGTACCTGTTAAGTTTGGTTTGCTTGCAGGCAGATTTATGCCTATCTTCTACTTGTACACTTCATTCGTGTTTCTTCTCATTTTACGTCTTACAAGTGAATGTAGGTAAAGGGATTTCAATCTCTCTTAGTATGGAAAATTTCTAATGCAATGGATTATCTTCGTCATTCTTCTTTGAATGTTCTGTGACGAATTTATATCCATTCTGAAGTATAGAGACCAGAACTGAGCTGCATAATCTAAGTGAGGCCTTACTAATGACCTGTAGAGCTGTGGTATAACTTCAGGAACCCTGTTGCTTACACGTCTTGATATTATTACTTATGCTTAGTCACTGCTGTCTTGGTTATAGGTTGCTACTCACCATAACTCCCAAGTCCATCTCACATTCTCCATGACCAAGTTCTACATTATTTAATTTATAAGCGCTAGTGTTATGCACATTTTCGAGCTTCAGGACATTGCATTTATCTACAATGAACTTCATCTGCCACTTTTCTGACCACAACATGAATTTGTCTTAATCCTCCTGAAGTTCATCCTCTGAATCAGTTATTCTGTCTACTTTCTTGTCAGCGAATTTGTTCATATTACTTCTTATTCCCTCGTCTGGGTCATTGATGTATATTATGAACAAAAATGGGCCTAAAACTGATCCTTGTATTACGCCACTTGTGAGTAATCATCACTCAGATTTTGCTCCATTTATGTACGCTCTCTGCTTCGTGTTAGTCAGCCACACCTCGATCCATCACAGGACTTTTTACCAATACCATGAGCAGCCACTTTCTTTATCAATCTTTTGTTGGTACTCTATGAAAAGCTTTACTAATATCCAAATAAATAATATCTAATTCTTTATCATGGTCAACAGCCTCAGATGCTTTATTGAAGTCAGTAAATTAGTCAGACAGGAACGGTCCCTCGTGACTCCATGATGAGTATCATTAAATTATGCTTATCAAGATGGCTTCTTATAATAACTGTAACTGACTCTAGATATTTGCTTACAATGGTTCACAAAGTTACATTTTGAACTCTTTTAAAACCCTTGAAAAAAGTTCATCAGGGCCTGGGGATTTATAAACTTTAAGAAAGGGAAATAGCGAGAGGATATGAATCGCTACTCCCGATGAACCACATGTTATTAATTTTTAAAGATTCGCCACCCAGCTCTCGTGAGAGAAGGGTGTGCTACTCTGGTCTCTGGCCCCTGGTGGAGACTGTGAGCAACTTTATTTTCACTGTCATGGCGGCGGTGGGCAGACGCCGCATCAACACTGTCTGCATAGGACATGGTTACAGGAGTAATTCAACCTGCTGTGGCCTACAGTAATACCTACTATTCTTCGTGATATATACAACATTGATATGGAGGAACTGTATGGGTGGCACTAAATGGAATGAACAGGATCTTTGTGAGTTGTTACACTGCAGCATATGAGACATTGGTAGAGCGACATCAGGACAACCCTCTACACGGTCAATGCGACGTTGCAGGTGGGATAAAGGGTGTGTCTCGCACCTACACATGGGTAAATAAAGAATGTGCCTTTGAGGCGGATCAAATGGATGTGGGACGTGTCTTCAGCAGATGGGACGTACATCTGGCAACGGCAGAAAGGGAGTGACCCATGGAGGGGCTTCCTGAGGGGTCTTTCACCTTAAAGATGTCGTTAAGGAGGCCCATTCCATCTTACATCATTATGGCTGAAATTTCGTACGCAAGTGTACGTGACTTACGCAGGACAAAGGAGGACGTGTAGGATATGTGAGAATTTTGATCATGTAGCAGCGGATTGTTTGCGGAGAGGTCTCAACGAACCGCTGAACGCAAGATCCCGACAGAACCACAGGGAAAGTATGAGGGGACGGCTGGGGGATGAGGGGCAGCAGCAAAGGACCAGGAGCTGGAGTGAAATAGTGGAGGGTGTGGCAGAACCGTGCCACCCATCAGAGCCTACTTTTGGGAAGAGAGGTGAATGAAAAGGAGGTTGAGGGAGACCTGTGTTAGAGGAAGGCATGGATTGCCTCTGGTGGAAAGTGATTCGGGATTACTGGATGATCCATTACAGGTGTTGCATGTTGGGATGGGAGATTTGGTGGAGGAGGCACGGAGTTGGGATTGACTCGGGGCAGGAGAGTCCTGAGGCAGCAGCATTGGGCGTGAGTGCGTCAATGTGGAGGTGCATCAGAGTGATAGTGGGGACATGATGGAGGTGGGGAAGCGGGCTCAGAAGCGTCTGGCACGGTCGAATCATGATGATATCTGACACCGGCCCAAGGGTCACGAAAAGCCTTTGGTGGAAGTGAAGGGAATGAAAGGGGGGAGTTGGCAAGAGATGATGGTAAGGATGTTGCTATGGGCAACAAAAGTGGGAGCAAGGGGGTGGTAAAGGAAGGATAATGTCACAGTCTGTGCAGAGGTCGAAAGGTAAACCCACTCATTTATATTCCAGTGTCTAACTATTAATGTTAATGGGTTGAGGGCAGAGGTCAAGCGACGGTGGGTAGAGGGACTTAGAGACGGTATGGTGTGCAAGTGGGGTTCCTACAGGAGCACAGTATAGATGTGGCTGAATTATGTTTGCAGGGATATGAGGTGTATGCAGGGTCTTCAGGGAAATTAAAAGGGTGTGGCAGTGGTCATTAGCACTCAAGCCCTTTGTTCTACGAGCGTGGGAGGAGAGGGGGGGGCAGGGTGGTAAGGGTGGAGGGGATTGGGGGGTGAAGGTTTGTTTCGTGGGGGTTTTTTATGCCAGCGGAGGCTTCTCGAAGAGTGAAAATTGATTTTTAAACGATTACATGGTGAGGGCATTGGGAGGTTTGCCGGCGTGGCATATTGGGAGGATTTTAATAGTGTAATTAGAAAAGGGATGTGGAACCTAGGGGAGCGGGGTGGGGTTAGGGGCGTTGAGGATTTATTGAGTAGTGCGGGTTTTTGGGACGTAGTGGGAGGAGGGATTTTGTGGAGTATACTTTTGTCAGGAAAGGGATATGCGGCGTTTGGATAGGGACATATGTGACGAGGGAGGGAATTGGTTGTAGGGAGGGGCAGAACTTTGATGTGGGATTCCTCAGGACCATAGGGGTGTTCTGGCAGATGTAAAGTTGGGAAGGTGATTAGGTGGTATCAAGTTATTGGAAGCTGAATGGTAGATTATTGACTGGCATGGTAGGGCGATGATTAAGGTGGTGGGGGTCATTGTGGGAACAAAGGGAGAGGAAAATAATGATTTGGTGGAATGGTGGGAAGCTGTGCAAAAAGGATGGGAATATTATCAAAGCTGGGGAGAGAGGAGGTGTGCTGGAGGTATGGTCTACAAAAGTATCTTGAGGGGTTGTTACAAGGTTGTTATGAGCGTGGAGGAGTGCAGGTGATGGATGAGATCGAGGTTTAAAAAAGAAAGACTGAGGATTTGCAAAATGAGAGGTTTGATGCGTGCAGAGTGAAAGCGGTAGGGATGATGTTTTATGGGGTGACAGACCATCGCGGTACGTTGTGGGCAGGTGTAGGGCGAAAAGAGGCTATGACGATAGGCTACCTGGATGTGGGGGAGGTTTTGGGAAAAAGGATTCAATAGGGGTCAACGTTTACGGGCGACTGGGGACGATGGAGTTTACATGGATAAGTGGTTTGAGGCGTATTTGCGGAGCAAGGGTGGGGGCAGGAGTGAAGGTGAGATTGTAGAGGAGGTGTGGTAGGGGTTTTGGGGACAAGGACAGGTTGTGTCTGGAGGGAGAAATAACAGAGGAGAGGTGTGGGAGGGGTAGAATGGAATGAGTAGGGAAAGGCGCCTGGTATGGATGGTATGGTGAATAATTTTATAGGGTACATTAGGATGTGTTGAAGGAATGTAGGGGTGGCCTTGATGAATTGTATGAAAGAGTAGGTGTAGAATGGGGAGGGAGCAGGGCATGGGGTGGTAGTATTAGTTAAGAAGAGTAATCAGGGAACATGGTGCAGAATTATAGACCTCTGGTAATGATGAATGCAGATTATAAATCTTTCTGGAAGGTTTTGGGGAACAGATTGAAGAGAGTACAGAAGGTGAAAAGCGGAAGGAAACGTAGGATACCAGGTAGGTGTATGATTGAGGGGCATGAAGCATCAAGGGATTTATAGAGGGGGCTGGGGAGGAGTATTAGCGTTGGACTGGAAGGGGGCATATGATAGTGTGGAAAAGAAAGATGCTGTATGCGATCATGGAAAACAGGGGTTTGGTGAGGGGGTAGTTAGGTGGGTAGAGACGGTGTATTCGGGGCTACTGTGCGTGTGCAGGTGAATGGAACTGGGAAGGGTGGTACGAATGGATAGGGGGTTTGCGACAGGGATGTCCATTATCCCAGGATATTGATGCATGCAAGATCCCTTTACAGGATGATTGTGAAGAATGTGGGGGTGGGTGGGATACAGGTAGGGAGGGAGGAAATGATATAGTGAAGTCGTGGACGATACCACGGTGCTGGTGAGAATGGAAGAGGGATTGAAGATTATTGAGGGGGCTCTAAGGGTGTTTTGTGCAGCTACGGGTATGAGAATTAATGGGGGGGAAATCGCGTTTGTTGGAGGTAGGGCATGGATTGGAGGTAGATTGGCTGAGAGATATGGGTGGATTATTGTGGATAGTCTGAAAATTTGTGGTATTATGTATATGGGTGACAGTATGGAGGCCAGGAGGGGAACTCTGGGAGGGTGGTGAACTAGCGCCCAGATAGGTTCGAGTTGGAGGCGGGGGATCTTTCCTTGCATCAGAGGGTGATAGCGGTGAACGTGCTGATACAGTAGACTGTGGCACGTGCAGTGGACTACCCTCTATGAGGAGGATTGAGAGGGTTGGAGGTGAGGGTTTTAAGTACATTTGGGCTTTCGGTAAACACTGGTTGAGGAAGGAGGTGGTTAGGAAGAGAGTGGAGTTAGGGAGTTGGGGCTTATTTGGGTGGAAAGGAGGTTGATGTGTTTGTTTGTGAAACGGTGTATGGTGCGGCTGGGAGGCACTGAGGGGCTCCCGTGGGAGCGGTGGGCGGAGGTGCACAGATGGTGGGGGGTATCGTTGGGGATGTGTTGGGATATATTGCGGCATTTGGTGATTGTGAGGAGGGTGCAAGAGTGAAGGCTAGTGTTTTGGAGGTCGCGTGTGGGGGAAGGATGGGATTGGAGGGTGGCTGAATACCCTATGTATGATTGGGGATTGATCTGGAGGGTTTGAAAGGTATGAGGATTAGGGCTGGGGATAGGGAATTAATGTATAGGTTTCTACATGGGGTGGTGGCAGATAAGGCATTGTTATGTCGGATGGGCATTATTCGAGATGGGTGCTGTAAAAGATGTGGTTGCAAGAAACAGTGATGCATGCTATATATTTTTGTGAGGAACTGGGGGTGGTGAGAGAATGGATAGGCAGGGTGTTGAGGAAAATAGGGGTGGGGTATTTCAGTACTGAGGCTATGAGTATGGATATACGAGGGTGGGTGATAGAGAAGAAAGGGTTTATGGTATTTAATGGTGGATTTCGTGTGTGTCTCCTGGAGACTGAGGGAGCAAGGGGTGGGGGAAAGGATTAGAGCTATGGGGGACAATGTATAGGAGTAAATGAGAATCGGGTGGTGTATGGGAGTAAATGGGAGTCTGCATTTTCTGATGAGTATAGGAACAGGGTTTTTGGGATGTATTGTAGAATGAAGGGGCTTGACGTGGTAGGAGGAAGCTCATCCTGGTTAAGGTATGATGAGTGAGCGTGGAGTTTTGGATGTGTATTAGGGTGTAGTTCTAGGTGGGGGGAGGTGTGTCTGTTGGGTCATAGTGGGAGAGGGGGATTTTAATTATCAAGGTAATTTTAGCGGTTGTGGGGAGATAAGGGGGTTTTAGGGTATGTGTGCATGGAGGGGGGGTTGGGATGACTAATGACGCAGGGGAGTGGCTTTTCAAGTGGGGGGGGAGGGTTTTGATTATAGGGGTTAATCTTTTTGTAAGGGGATTGAGTGGGTTTACCTGACGGTTTTTCTTGGTCGGAGAGGCATGGGTCTGGAGTATGAGTATGGGGAGCTTCTCTGTTGGATGATGACGTAGGGAATACAAAATATTAGACTCATGTACCTGTTTTGTATAATAAGGTACAGGGTTTAGGGCCTGCTTTAGTTTTATGTGTTTGGTAGATATATTTGCATGTGACAAAGATGCACCCTTGTGACAAAGGGTATTGGTTTGTTTCAAGTGTATTTTGACATTATATATAAGTTATGCTCTTTTATGTATGTCATGTATAAGGTATGTAAGTCATATAGGGTGCACGGGAATAATTGGATGTCATGTATCTAGTGTTGCGGTTTTTGGCATCTATTGGTGTGGCATTTTCATTGATGTACTACATTGTAGTATTATATGTCACAAGAATACACGATTTCAGTAGAAAAATAAGTTTATTTGAGCTTAAGTTATTCTGTATCAGCTATAATATGGAGTAAAAATATTTGAAGACAACTGAAATGCAATTAGGTGGAGAATTAACATAGCAGCCACCATGTTTTGTAAAACTTTGTGAGGTGGGATGCATAGTAAAGTTTGAAAACAGTCGTCAATATTCTTATACAGTATTACAAGTTTCTTGTTAGTTCATTGTGTATTTCATCATTGCACGAAGTTGTATGTCTTATGAAAAGAATCGTTTCATATTTGTATACCATTTCTATGTATCATGTATGTTAAGTTTTTTTAAATAAAATATAAAAAAAAAAAAAATTTTAAACGCCCCGTCCCGTGGGCGTAAGAGAGATCAAGGAAATTAATCTTCTTTGGCTCAACGGTGGCTAGAGCTCTCGCTTCACACAGTCAACTTATTTGATTACCATATCTCTAGTGAATGTGATATTGCATAACTTAGTTTCTTCAGTCTCACTAAAGAAATTAATTACTGGGATATCGCTTGTGTCTTCTTGTTTGAAAGCCGAGAAGAAACAATTATTAAAAGTTGAGCAAATTTCATTCTCCTTGTCATTAAGCTGTCCAGAATTAGCTTTAGGTGGACCAAAATTTACTTTAACCTTTGTTCTATATACCTGGAAAAACTTTTTGGGTTTGTTTTCGAATCTCTAGCAACTTTAATTTCATATTCCCGTTTACCTTTTCTTATCCCCTTTCAAACTTCCCTCTTATTGTGAATATATTTATTAATATGATGATGCGCAAATAAATTCCTGTCTTCTGCCCTAAAAGATGTGTAGGCCTATTATTTATCCAGCTAAGATCATTTATGTTCTATCTTATTTCTTTTTAAGGAATAAATGTTCTGTGGGCAGCGTGTTGTTTAGAAAACTGTCATGGTGATAGTTCTCTTCGTTACCCCAGTCCATAGATGATAGGTGTTCTCTAAGACCATTGTAATGTGCTAATCCAAAATATTTAACCATTACTGAATTACCCCTACTGTCACACTTCCATTCAATACTAAAGGTAATTGATTTGTTGTTGCTCGTGCCAACTTTCTTTGTAATTTCTAGATTATTAACAAGGATGTCCTTGTTTGCCAGAACCAAGTCAAGAAGGTTATTTTCCCCTCGCTGGTTCTGTAACAAACTGAAAAAAATAAAAATCAGCGATTTATGGCATTTTTAAGTTTACCGACGTGGGAGAATTTCCCATTTTTAAGAACATTTTCACAAACATTTTGGTTTCGTTTATTACTCGAGAACTTCTTTTTCTATCGGAATCAAATTTTCAACTAATCCGTAATGTTTTCTGGCCAAGATTGATGGGACTGTCAGCACGCGTGGGTGACCTATGCACAGTGATATATAAGTTATTCCCATATTTTATTTCAATGTGATTACTGGAGAAAGGCAAGTTTGATAGGCCATTTTGCCACTTTTAAGTATAGTATTGTTTTACCTTATTGCATTATTTCCCCTTTTATGCTGGTGAGGGGCTCTTGATCTAAGGGACTTAACTTACACTCCCCTCGCTTGAAGCTTATTTAAATACCTTCCCTTCAACAGTCGCTATGTAAATCTAAAAGGCTTAGTTCTTTCCTCTTACTAAAATATAATTATTATGAACGGCAATAATCTTCAATGACCAATGTATCTTACAAAATGTAAATATCGTTTCCCGGGTTTAAGCTGAGTGGGCACAAATTATGTTGGAGTCAGTGTAGTAACTGGGTAATGTATTTTCTGATTAGAGTTAAACTTTTAGTGTTGATTGTGTTTTCCTCCAATGAAACGATATCTTTGTTACCTTGTGTAACTTATCATGTGTCAGTTTTATTAATCAAATTGGTTTATGTGGAAAAATGAGAGAATGTTTTGACTGATCTAATTGGTGGCCCCGTGTCCACGGGGCCACCAGGCGAGGGGGGTCCAGGTTCGATTCTCAGCGAGAGCAGAAACATTGGGCGTGTTTCCACACCGGTTGTCTATGTTCACCCATCAGAAAAATGGGTCCCTGGGTGTTAGTGGACTGGTGTGGGTGGCATCCTGGGACAAACTGACCTAATTTGCGGGAAATACTCAGCATAACAAGCGACTTCCTATATAGTAGTATGTCATTGATGTCAGCTATGGTCTGTATACCTTGTACATGTACTTGTAGTAAATAAGATATTATAATATAAGGATATTAGATATTATTATATTATAAAGATATTATTATATTATAAATATATTATTATATTAGATATTATTATATTAGATATTATTATATAGATATTATTATATTAAATATAGATATTATATTAGATAAGGAACAGTGTTTGACTTTATTTGGTTATCATTGGTTAAACCAGCTTAATGTTTTTTTATTTGCCTCTAGCATGAGTTCCCAAGACCATTTTTATATACTTGTTATGTTATGTACGCTGGACTTCCACAAAACTTTCCTTCTTAAAACCTAACGAGTCTTAAAAAAAATTTGGATCGATTTTATCCTCTGTAGGTCCCAGTTCGTTTTTCGGAAGAATCTTGAAAAATGAAATCCCGCATCTAATTATCTTCAAGTCTTCCATGTTGTTAACGTGATAATGTAACTTCCGAGTGACTTATATTAATAATAATAATAATAATCATTATTTCTACAAGAACACGATATAACTTATACAGACCATAGTTGACATCAGTGACATACTATACAGAAAGCCCCTTGTTATGCAGAACATTTCTGTCAAATTAGGTTAATTATGTTCCCAGGATGACCCACACCAGTCGACTAACACCCAGGCACCTATTTACAGCTAGGTGAACAGGGACAGAAGGTAGTTTATGGAAATAAGCCCCAATATTTGTACCAGTACCGGGAATCGAACCATGGACACTGAATGTGTGAGCTGAGTGCGCTACCAACCGTGGTTGTGACTTCTTGAATACCGATCTGCTTGGTTTCTCTAAAAATTTTGAGTTAAAATTTCGACCGTCATGTCCTGATATATAGTTTTTATTGAAGAAATTTCTTGGTATATTAATTAACTACCGTATTATGCCTTGGATGCCTCTGTGATTTTCTTCAGATCTTTAACACAAATATTTACTGCATTATCAGCTTATGCCGCACTCTGCACTATTCAAATCGCGTGTACTGAGGCACAAGGGACTGAGGTTATGGAACACGGGGATACCTTCCGAGGATCGAGCAGCGAATGAAATACATCTAGCTGTGATATATTCATACCCATTTCCATTCCTTCCATTTTCAACCCCGTCATTGCCATTCAATGACATTTCCATTTTATTTCCATTCCTTTCCAGCCCTTTCCAAATTTGACATTACAATGGTACGTTGTGGGGAGAATGGTGATCGAAGATAATGGGAGAAAGATGATAGTTGGTAATGGGGAAAATGGTGATCTA
>WNWK01057636.1:0-10684 GCA_009830355.1 Cherax destructor
AAACACTAGCATCTACTCCACCTTCTCCCCTCCTCCCGTCCTCCACACATCAACAACTCTTCAATAAATGTAAGTGACATGTTATTGTACAATATTTGCATGTATTTATGTATTCTTTATTAAATTGTGTATTATTTAATGTCCAAAAGTTCTAAAAAATATTTTATTTAACTACTTTTGGAAGTCTTGGATGATTAAATTTATTTCCATTATTTCTTATGGGGAAAATTGATTCGTTTTACGATTGTTTCACCCAAAATATGCCCTCTCTGACGGATTAAAATCGTAAACCGAGGTACCACTGTATATCTTGACATAGAATATATGGCAAGATCTGTGGAAATTAGAATAAATGAGACACTTGGCACTGTCACTGTTTTGCCAGAGGTGTGCTTACACTACAGTTATAAAACCAACATTAACCCTTTCAGGGTAATTGACGTACTAGTACGGCTTACGCCCTGGGGTTATTGACGTACTAGTACGCCTAAATTCTAGCGCCCTGAAATCAAGCAGAAACAGGCTGTTAGGCCTAGATGTGATAGAATGTGTCTGTGCGGTCAGTGTGCGCAGTATAAAAAATTCCTGCACCACACAGCGCATAATGAGGAAAAAAAACTGACCGTGTTTTGGTTTAAAACAGTGACTTTGCAGTCTATTTTCGTATGGTATTTATAGATGTATTCTCATTTTCTTAGTCTCATTTTATAGAATAGATGATATA
This sequence comes from Cherax destructor, assembly GCA_009830355.1. Taxonomy (NCBI): domain Eukaryota; kingdom Metazoa; phylum Arthropoda; class Malacostraca; order Decapoda; family Parastacidae; genus Cherax; species Cherax destructor. The sequence goes on from WNWK01057636.1 coordinate 725, forward strand.
TTACAGAAATAGAGATGATTTTGATTGGTTTCACGATGACAAGTACCTTGAAACTGAGCGCAAAGTAGCGAAAATGTTCGATTTTGGCCGATGTTCAGAGTAAACAAATCACACCATGCGTCAATACACATAAACTGGAGAGTCTAATATTCTTGCACAAGTACGCTGATATTGTTTATACCATTTTTACAATGATGCAGTTGTATACATAACAGTAAATCTTCTATTTTTGTGAGAATAAAAATTCAAAATGGAAAGCAAAGTAATGTAAGAGGGGCCTGGAGACGTGACTAATGAACAGAGAAGATGTTATTTTAGTGCCAGGAATGTCTGCCTTGTTTATTATGGACCCTATTTTGAAATTGGCATTGTTTGAAATTTGTGTGAAATTGCCAAATTGCCATTTTCTGACCACTATTTTGATAGTTCAAATTGGTAAATAGGCAGTTTCTTGTACTCAATCGATAGAAAAAATGGAGTTCTAGCGAAATAGCTATAATTTTAATAGACTGAAACATTGGAATTTGCCTAAAATAGGGCTCAAAGTGGGCGAAATCGCCGATGCGTAAATGTCATGGATACCGCTAACTTCGCGAAAGCATAATTCCGTTAGTTTGTGATCAAATTTCATAATTTTTGTGGCGTTATGATCGGAAAAAGATTCTCTATCATTTCATAAGAAAAAATAATATTTTTTTTTTTTTTAAATTCGTGGACCCTGAGAACGAGTTTCAGAGAGACCCCTTGGACCCCCAAAGGGTTAAGAATGTAGTGTTAGAGTGTTCAGCAGAAGTTTGTGGTTATAGGAAAGTGGATGCGGGAGGGAAGAAGGGAGAAAAAGTTAGCATATGAGAGGTTTTTACAAAGTAGAAGTGATGCACGGAGGGAAGAGTATATGGAGAGAAAAAGAGAGTGGTAAAGCCATGTAAAAAGAGAGCAAATGAGAGAGTGGGTGAGATGTTATCAATGAATTTTGTTGAAAATAAGAAAAAGTTTTGGAGTGAGATTAATAAGTTGAGGATGCCTAGGGAACGAATGGATTTGACAGTTAAAAATAGGAGAAGAGAGTTATTAAATGGAGAGTTAGAGGTATCGGGAAGATGGAGGGAATATTTTGAGGAATTGCTTAATGTTGATGAAGAAAGGGAAGCTGTGATTTCGTGTTTACCTGGAGTTTACCTGGAGAGAGTTCCAGGGGTCAACGCCCTTGCGGCCTGGTCTGTGACCAGGCCTCATGTTGGATCAGAGCCTGATCAACCAGGCTGTTACTGCTGGCCGCACGCAGTCCAACGTACGAAACACAGCCTGGCTGGTCAGGCACCGACTTTAGGTGCCTGTCCAGTGCCTGCTTGAAGACAGCCAGGGGTCTATTGGTAATCCCCCTTATGTATGCTGGGAGGCAGTTGAACAGTCTTGGGCCCCTGACACTTATTGTGTTGTCTCTCAACGTGCTAGTGGCACCCCTGCTTTTCATTGGGGGGATGTTACATCGTCTGCCGAGTCTTTTGCTTTCGTAGGGAGTGACACTCGTGTGCAAGTTTGGTACTAATCCCTCTAGGATTTTCCAAGTGTATATAAAATAAAATAAAATACTTTATTGAGACATTGTACAATTATATATGTATCTCTCCCGCCTGCGTTCCAGGGAGTACAGGTTTAGGAACTTCAAGCGTTCCCAGTAATTGAGGTGGTTTATTGCAGTTATGCGTGCCGTGAAGGTTCTCTGTACATTTTCTAGGTCAGCAATTTCACCTGCCTTGAAAGGTGCAGTTAGTGTGCAGCAATATTCCAGCCTAGATAGAACAAGCGACCTGAAAAGTGTCAACATGGGCTTGACATCCCTGGTTTTAAAGGTTCTCATTATCCATCCTCTCATTTTTCTGGCAGATGCGATTGCTACAGTGTTATTGTCCTTGAAGGTGAGATCCTCTGTCATGATCACTCCCAGGTCTTTGACATTATTTTTTCGCTCTATTGTGTGGTTGGAATTTGTTTTATACTCCGATGAGATTTTAATTTTCTCACGTTTTCCATATCGGAGAAATTGAAATTTCTCATCATTGAACTTCATATTGTTTTCTGCAGCCCATTTAAAGATTTGGTTGATGTCTGCTTGGAGTCTTGCAGTGTCTTCAATGGTGGACACTGTCATGCAGATTCAGGTGTCATCTGCAAAGGAAGACATGGCACTGTGGCTGATATCCCTGTCTATGTCCGAAATAAGGATGAGGAACAGGACGGGAGCGAGTACTGTGCCTTGTGGAAGGAGGAATAACATCTTGTAGGAGTGAGGAAGAGCCAGTTGTGAGTGTGGGGGAAGTTCGTGAGGCAGTGGGTAGAATGAAAGGGGGTAAGGCAGCTGGGATTGATGGGATAAAGATAGAAATGTTAAAAGCAGGTGGAGATATAGTTTTGGAGTGGTTGGTGCTATTATTTAATAAATGTATGGAAGAAGGTAAAATACCTAGGGATTGGCAGAGAGCGTGCATAGTTCCTTTGTATAAAGGCAAAGGGGACAAAGGAGTGCAAAAATTATGGGGAATAAGTCTGTTGAGTGAGTAGGATTGCTAGTGTTTTTTTTCTGTCTCATAAACATGCAAGATTTCAGGCATGTCTTGTTACTTCTACTTACACTTAGGTCACATTACACATTCATGTACAAGCATATATATACACACCCCTCTGGGTTTTCTTCTATTTTCTTACTGGTTCTTGTTCTTATTTCCTCTTATCTCCATGGGGAAGTGGAACAGAATTCTTCCTCCGTAAGCCATGCGTGTCGTAAGAAGCGACTAAAATGCCAGGAGCAAGGGGCTAGTAACCCCTTCTCCTGTATATATTACTAAATGTAAAAGGGGAAACTTTCGTTTTTCATTTTGGGCCACCCCGCTTCGGTGGGAAACGGCCGACATGTTGAAAGAAAGAAAGAAGTCTGTTGAGTATACAGTGGATTCCCGAGTTACGAGCACCTCGGAAATCGTACAATTATGTAAGTGTAATATTGTAAGTGCTTTTGTAAGTGTATTTTTGGGGGTCTGAAATGGACTAACCATCTTGACATTATTCCTTAAGGGAGAAAATTTGTTCGGTAATGGCACTTGAGCAGCCTTCTGGAATGAATTATGCTCGTAACTCAGGTGTATGGTAGAGTTATTATTGAAAGAATTAAGAGCAAGATGGAAAAGAAAGAAAGAAAGAAAGAAAGAGAGTAGGATAGCAGATGAACAAGGAGGTTTTAGGAAAGGTAGGGGGTGTGTACACCAAGTGTTTACAGTGAAACATGTAGCTGAACAGTATTTAGATATTGGTAAAGAGGTGTTTGTGGCATTTATGGATTTGGAAAAGGCGTATGACAGGGTGGATAGGGGGCAAAGTGGAGTTTATACGAGGATAGTGAGGCTCAGGTTAGAGTATGTAGGAGAGAGAGAGATTATTTCCCAGTAAAAGTAGGCCTTTGACAAGGATGTGTGATGTCACCATGGTTGTTCAATATATTTATAGATGGGATTGTAAGAGAAGTGAATGCGAGGGTGTTGGCAAGAGGTGTGGGGTTAAAATATAAAGAATCTAACACAAAGTGGGAGTTATCACAGCTGCATTTTGCTGATGACACTATGCTTTTGGGAGATTCTGAAGAGAAGTTGCAGAGGTTGGTGGATGAGTTTGGTAGGGTATGTAAAAGAAGGAAATTGAAAGTGAATATAGGAAAGAGTAAGGTGATGAGGATAACAAAAAGATTAGGTGATGAAAAATTGGATATCAGATTGGAGGGAGAGAGTATGGAGGAGGTGAATGTATTCAGAAATTTAGGAGTGGACGTGTCAGCAGATGGGTCTATGAAGGATGAGGTGAATCATAGAATTGATGAGGGTAAAAGGGTAAGTGGTGCACTTAGGAGTCTGCAGAGACAAAGAACTTTGTCCGTGGAAGCATATAGGGAAATGTATGAGAGTATAGTTATACCAACACTCTTATATGGGTGTGAAGCATGGGTGGTGAATGTTGCAACAAGGAGAAGGCTGGAGGCAATGGAGATGTCATGTTTGAGATCAATGTGTGGTATGAATATAATGCAGCAAATTCGTAGTGTGGAAATTATTAGGAGGTGTGGGATTACCAAGACTATTATCCAGAGGGCTGAGGAGGGGTTGTTGAGGTGGTTTGGACATGTAGAGAGGATGGAACGAAGTAGAATGACTTCGAGAGTGTATAAATCTGTAGTGGAGGGAAGGCGGGGTAGGAGTCGGCCTAGGAAAGGTTGGAGGGAGAGGGTAAAGGAGGTTTTGTGTGCGAGGGACTTGGACTTCTAGCAAGCATGCTTGAGTGTATTTGATAGGAATGAATGGAGACAAATTATTTTTAATACTTGACATGCTGTTGGAGTTTAAGCAAAGTAACATTTATGAAGGGATTCAGGGAAACCGGCATGCCGGACTTGAGTCCTGGAGATTGGAAGTACAGTGTCTGCACTCTGAAGGAGGGGTCTTAATATTGCAATTTTATAACTGTAGTGTAAGCATGCCTCTGGCAAGACAGTGATGGAGTGAATGATGATGAAAGTTTTTCTTTTTTGGGACACCCTGTCTTGGTGGGAAACGGCCGATGTGTTTATAAAATATTTAACCCTTTGACTGTCGCAACCCCAAATCCTGAAGTGTCTCCTTGTGTGGCAAAATATTTGAAAAAAAAAAATTCCTATCAAAATGTTAAGATTATTTTTCTGATTCTGTTAATTAAGCCCCTAAACAAAATTTTGCAATCAGTACTTACTGAGATATAGAGGCATAAAGTTGGCAAAAAATGAGCCGTGTATGGCAACAGCGGTGAATGCTGCTCACCCAGTAAACTTTGGTTTACTTCCTTTCGAAGGTTTCTTGCTTTTTTCACTATTTTATTTTTTCACGTAACTTGTGTGGCCTGTGAGACCAATGTAAGGTGCAATGTATATATATACACTTTGTATGCAACACAATAATCGCACAAACATTAGTGTCGTTATATTGTTTACAAAACTTGTTTACACAAACCAACAATAAAAAAATTGTTTATTATTGTTGTTCTATAATATATACAGTGGTACCCCGGTTTACGATGGTCCCCAAACTCACCCTTTTATGTAAGTTTATTTTTTTAAATGCTTTTGTAAGTGTAATTTTGGGGGTCTAAAAGGACTAGTCTATTTTACAACATTTCTTAAGGAGATAAATTCGTTTGGTAATGGCACTTGAACAGCATTCTGGAATGAAAAATATCGTAACAGGTGCCACTGTACAGTGATACCTCGATTACGATATTTTTCGTTGAATGCTGTTCAAGTGCCATTATAAGCAATTATCCCATAAGAATAATGTAAAATAGACTAGTCCTTTACACCCAAAAATATACTACAAAAGCATTTAAAAAAAACTTACATAAAGAGCATTTGGGACCATCGTAACTCAGGTACCACTGTACACATATATAATGACTGGACACTTTCCATCAACTGCTATTTGCACTTGAAGCTAGCTCTCTCTCTCTCTCTCTCTCTCTCTCTCTCTCTCTCTCTCTCTCTCTCTCTCTCTTTCTTTTTCATACTCTCTTCTTTCTACTTTATTATCTATCTTCTCTCTCTCTCTCTCTCTTCTCTCTCTCTCTCTCTTTCTTCTTCTCTCTCTCTCTCTCTCTCTCTCTCTCTCTCTCTCTCTCTCTCTCTCTCTCTCTCTCTCTCTCTCTCTCTCTCTCTCTCTCTCTCTCTCTCCTCTCTCTCTCTCTCTCTCTCTCTCTCTCTCTCTCTCTCTCTCTCTCTCTCTCTCTCTCTCTCTCTCTCTCTCTCTCTCTCTCTCTCTCTCTCTCTCTCTCCCCTCTCTCTCTCTCTCTCTCTCTCTCTCTCTCTCTCTCTCTCTCTCTCTCTCTCTCTCTCTCTCTCTCTCTCTCTCTCTCTCTCTCTCTCTCTCTCTCTCTCTCTCTCTCTCTCTCTCTTCTCTCTCTCTCTCTCTCTCTCTCTCTCTCTCTCTCTCTCTCTCTCTCTCTCTCTCTCTTCTTCTTCTCTCTCTCTCTCTCCTCTCTCTCTCTCTCTCTCTCTCTCTCTCTCTCTCTCTCTCTCTCTCTCTCTCTCTCTCTCTCTCTCTCTCTCTCTCTCTCTCTCTCTCTCTCTCTCTCTCTCTCTCTCTCTCTCTCTCTCTCTCTCTCTCTCTCTCTCTCTCTCTCTCTCTCTCTCTCTCTCTCTCTCTCTCTCTCTCTCTCTCTCTCTCTCTCACCTAATTGTGGTTGCAGAGGTCGAGACTCAGCTCCTGGCCCCGCCTCTTGCTGTCTGCTACTGGGTCTCTGCTCTCCTGCTCCATGAACTTTATCATACCTTGTCTTAAAACTATGTATGGTTCCTGCCTCCACTATATCTTTCTCTAGTCCATTCCACTTCCTGACTACTCTGTGGCTGAAGAAATGTTTCCTGACATCCCTTTGACTCATCTGAGTCTTCAGCTTCCAGTTGTGTCCCCTTGTTTCTGTGTTCCCTCTCTGAAACAATCTGTCACTATGTACCTTGTCAATTCCCCGCAGTATTTTGTATGTCGTTATCATGTCTCCTCTGACCCTTCTTTCCTCCAGTGTTGTTAGTCCTATTTCCCTCAATCTTTCTTCATAAGACAGACCCCTGAGTTGTGGAACTAACCTTGTCGCAAACCTTTGCACTTTCTCTAGTTTCCTTACGTGCTTGACCAGGTGTGGGTTCCAGACTGGTGCTGCATATTCTAGTATGGGCCTGACGTACACTGTGTGTGTGTGTGTGTGTGTGTGTGTTGTACTCACCTATTTGTACTCACCTATTTGTGGTTGCAGGGGTCGATTCATAGCTCCTGGCCCCGCCTCTTCACTGATTGCTACTAGGTCCTCTCTCTCCCTGCTCCATGAGCTTTATCAAACCTAGTCTTAAAACTATGTATGGTTCCTGCCTCCACTATGTCAAATCCAAGCTATTCCACTTCCTGACAACTCTATGACTAAAGAAATACTTCCTAACATCCCTTTGACTCATAGGAGTCTTCAACTTCCAATTGTGACCCCTTGTTTCTGTGTCCCCTCTCTGGAACATCTTGTCTCTGTCCACCTTATCTATTCCTCGCAGTATTTTATATGTCGTTATCATGTCTCCCCTAACCCTCCTGTCCTCTAGTGTCGTCAGGCCGATTTCCCTTAACCTTTCTTCGTAGGACAATCCCTTTAGCTCTGGGACTAGTCTTGTTGCAAACCTTTGCACTTTCTCTAATTTCTTGACGTGCTTGACCAGGTGTGGGTTCCAAACTGGTGCTGCATACTCCAGTATGGGCCTGACGTATATGGTATACAGAGTCTTGGATGATTCCTTGGTGAGGTATTGGAACGCTATTCTTAGGTTTGCCAGCCGCCCGTATGCTGCAGCAGTTATCTGATTGATGTGTGTTTCAGGAGATGTGCTCGGTATTATACTCACCCCAAGATCTTTTTCTTTGAGTGAGGTTTGCAGTCTTTGGCCACCTAGACTATACTCTGTCTGCGGTCTTCTTTGCCCTTCCCCGATATTCATGACTTTACATTTGGCAGGGTTAAATTCAAGGAGCCAGTTACTGGACCAGGCTTGCAGCCTGTCCAGGTCTCTTTGTAGTCCTGCCTGATCCTCGACTGATTTGATTCTTCTCATTAACTTCACATCATCTGCAAACAGGGACACTTCTGAGTCTATCCCTTCCGTTATGTCATTCACATATACCAAAAACAGTACAGGTCCTAGGACTGACCCTTGTGGAACTCCACTCGTCTGAGTGCCCACTCTGACATCTCGTCACGCACCATGACTCGTTGTTGCCTCCCTGTCAGATATTCTCTGATCCATTGCAGTGCTTTCCTGTTACGTGTGCCTGATCCTCTAGCTTTTGCATTAATCTCTTGTGAGGAACTGTGTCGAACGCCTTCTTGCAGTCCAAAAAAATGCAGTCTATCCACCCCTCTCTCTCGTGTCTTACTTCTGTTACCTTGTCATAAAACTCCAGTAGGTTTGTGACACATGATTTTCCTTCCCTGAAACCATGCTGGTTGTTGTTTATAAGCTTGTGTCTTTCTAGGTGCTCCACCATTCTCCTCCTGATGATCTTCTCCATGACTTTGCATACTATACACGTCAGTGACACAGGTCTGTAGTTTAATGCTCGTGTCTGTCTCCTTTCTTAAAAATTGGGACTACATATGCCATCTTCCACGCCTCAGGTGTGTGTGTGTGTGTGTGTGTGTGTGTGTGTGTGTGTGTGTGTGTGTGTGTGTGTGTGTGTGTGTGTGTGTGTGTGTGTGTGTGTGTGTGTGTGTGTGTGTGTGTGTGTGTGTGTGTGTGTGTGTGTGTGTGTGTGTGTGTGTGTGTGTGTGTGTGTGTGTGTGTGTGTGTGTGTGTGTGTGTGTGTGTGTGTGTGTGTGTGTGTGTGTGTGTGTGTGTGTGTGTGTGTGTGTGTGTGTGTGTGTGTGTGTGTGTGTGTGTGTGTGTGTGTGTGTGTGTGTGTGTGTGTGTGTGTGTGTGTGTGTGTGTGTGTGTGTGTGTGTGTGTGTGTGTGTGTGTGTGTGTGTGTGTGTGTGTGTGTGTGTGTGTGTGTGTGTGTGTGTGTGTGTGTGTGTGTGTGTGTGTGTGTGTGTGTGTGTGTGTGTGTGTGTGTGTGTGTGTGTGTGTGTGTGTGTGTGTGTGTGTGTGTTTTTGTGTGTGTGTGTGTGTGTGTGTTTGTGTGTGTGTGTGTGTGTGTGTGTGTGTGTGTGTGTGTGTGTGTGTGTGTGTGTGTGTGGTGAGAGAGAGAGAGAGAGAGAGAGAGGAGAGAGAGAGTAAATTTGCTGAGTCAGGGTAAGGCAGCTGTCAAAATGACATATTATGCCATTACTCACCACCCTCACTGCCTGTCAACATAAAAGGGGTCCCATGTCTTCTTCCCCACAACCTCCTTCCTTTCCTTCCTAGCTTCCTTTCGTCCTTCCTTTCTTACATATTTCATTCCTTCCTTCCTCTCATCTCTTCCTTCCTGCCTTCATTCCTTCCTTTCTTTCTTCCTTTCTTAATTCCTTCCTTTCTTTCTTCCTTTCTTAATTCCTTCCTTTCCTAATTCCTTCCTTCCTTCTTCTTTCCTTCCTTCCTCTCATCTCTTCTTTCCTTTCTTCCTTCCTTCTTCTTTCCTTCCTTCCTCTCATCTCTTCTTTCCTTTCTTCCTTCCTCTCATCTCTTCTTTCCTTTCTTCCTTCCTCTCATCTCTTCTTTCCTTATTTCCTTCCTATCATCTCTTCTTTCCTTTCTTCCTTCCTCTCATCTCTTCTTTCCTTTCTTCCTTCCTCTCATCTCTTCTTTCCTTTCTTCCTTCCTCTCATCTCTTCTTTCCTTTCTTTCTGTCTTCCTTCGTTCTGGTATCTTGGGCATTGCTTTCGGTCACAAACTCCTCAAAACCATGAAATTCATCTTCAGAGACACTTCCATCTGTGTTAGAGCTATCACTGAGGAAGAGAAGAGTCCCAGATGCGCCAAGGAGTCAGATAATTCTTACCGCTAGGCATGCTGAACAAGGACTACTGAAATGGCGTTCCCACAATGCACCACTGGCTGCCCGATTTTTTTTTTATATGGTGCACACTGACTATGAAGACCCATTCTCTCTCATGTGGGCCTACCAGCTTTCTCCTGCTTGCTTTGAAGCCGCTAGAATTTATGCGTTTTAATTCGTCAAACACATTGGCTTGTAAGACATATATATATGACCGAAACAGTCAAAGGGTTAATAAATGTATGAAAGAGGGTAAGGTACCTAGGGGATATAGTTTTGGAGTTGTTGGTGCTGCTATTATAATAGCACCAATCACTCCAAAACTATATCCCCATCTGCTTTTAACATTTCTATCATTATCACATCAATCCCAGCTGCTTTACCCACTTTCATTCTATTCACTGCCTCACGAACTTACCCCACACTCACAACTGGCTCTTCC
>WNWK01057637.1:0-10684 GCA_009830355.1 Cherax destructor
AGGGATATAAATAAGGTCTTGAGGATATCTCTCCAAGAGAGAACCCGCAAAATGGATTCAAGTTAGATAAGTTTAGATTTAGAAAGGATATAGGAAAGTATTGGTTTGGAAATAGGGTAGTTGATGAGTGGAACAGTCTGCCTAGTAGGGTTATTGAAGCTAGGACCTTGGGTAGTTTCAAATTTAGGTTGGATAAATTCATGAGTGAGAGGGGTTGGATTTGAGTGGGACTCGCGCATGAGTGGGAAGAATTGTCAAAGCTTATTTCTTGGGTAGCATTGAAAATTGGGCTGAGCAAATATTCTGTTAGTGGGACGGATTGTGAAGGACCTGCCTAGTATGGGCCAACAGGCCTGCTGCAGTGTTCCTCCTTTCTTATGTTCTTATGTTCTTATTCCAACCCAGCCTCAGGACGTGTAAAGGAATTAAAAAATCGATAAACAGGGAACCGGTCCACTACTTGAATGCTCCAAATCAGACAGATTACAATTGTTGTTTAGTTCCGTGAGATGCAAGTAACATCGGCCTGGAAGACATGGCTATCAAAGGCTGACATGGCTATCAAAAGCTGACATGGCTACCCAAGGCTGACATAATTATCAAAGCTTATTCCTTGGGAAGCAATGGCAGTGGGTTGGACAAATATTTTTGTTTATGGGTTTGGGTTAGAGAAGAACTTGCCTAGTATGGGCCAATAAACCTGCTGCAGTGTTCCTTCTTTCTTATGTTCTTATTCAACACGATAGTCTGGCCTGTGGTCTGGTTTACTGGTAGATAACTAGAACTCCGAAACGGGTCACACATATGTTAGAGTTATTTCATGGGAAGGATAATTCAGATTAGGGTAGGTTGAATTAAAAACGCTAACCCCCCTTTTCCCCCAAAAAAAAACAATAAATAGTAAATATTGAGCAATGATTCCTAGCAACAAAAGCCAGTGCTTTACTAAGATAAATAAGCGTGAAAATTCTGAGGTCGATCTATAGCCGTTATCAAGCGGAAACCAAGAAGCGGCGAGATAAAAAAAAAAATAAAAAAAATGCCTCCACTGAACCCCCTGAAGGTATCACCCATCCGCTCACGTCTAGTTAACCTTGTTCTACTACAATGGTCACAGGATACTCGTTTCCGTTGGAATATTGACCCTTGATTTTATTGAAAAAAATTTGTCACTGAGCAGCTGTTGAAAAATTGCATTTTTATTAATGTATGTAATTACAGATTCGTAGTTTAACATATTATAAGAAACCATCTGGATAAACATAAGTTGATTAATGATACTCAGCATGGATTCACGAGAGGCCGTTCCTGTTTAACTAATTTATTAACTTTCTTCGGTATAGCTTTTGAGGCTGTTGATCACGATAAAGAATTCGATATTGTTTATTTAGACTTTAGTAAGGCTTTTGATAGAGTACCGCACCAGAGACTGTTAAAGAAAGTGGCAGCTCATGGCATTGGGGAAAAGTGCTGTCATGGATCGAGAGTCATGGCTCACCAATAGGAAGCAGAGAGTGTGCATAAATGGGGTTAAATCCGAATGGGGACTTGTAACAAGTGGTGTTCCACAGGGATCAGTCTTAGGCCCATTGTTATTTATAATATATTCAATGACGTGAATGAATGGTTCAGAGAACCTCACACTCCTCCTGTTCTTCACGATTCTCCTTTGTATGGACTGATGAAGCCACTGTGTGGCGAAACGTTTCCTCAATAAAGATACCCAAGTGTTGCATATGTGTCTAATTTACCAACTCGTCGGTTCTCTGAACCATTCATTCACATCCTGTCTGGAACTGCAACATCTTGGTATCTTTATACAGGGATTTCTTCGCTTGCCTATTCCTTGGGCACGACCTACTTCCACATTGAACAAATGTGACACCTCCTACAACTGCTGCACCTCTCCTGTCTACAGTATATAAGCTCCCTCTGCTCATATGCTGTTATTCTATTCAAGATTGATGGACTGACAACATCGTCTCAAGATTGAGGGCCTGACAACCTCACACTGTTGATCACGATAAAGAATTCGATATTGTATATTTAGACTTTAGTAAGGCTTTTGATAGAGTACCGCACCAGAGACTGTTAAAGAAAGTGGCAGCTCATGGCATTGGGGGAAAAGTGCTGTCATGGATCGAGTCATGGCTCACCAATAGGAAGCAGAGAGTGTGCATAAATGGGGTTAAATCCGAATGGGGACTTGTAACAAGTGGTGTTCCACAGGGATCAGTCTTAGGCCCATTGTTATTTATAATATATATCAATGACCTTGATGAGGGAATTACTAGTGATATGAGCAAATTCGCCGACGACACGAAGATAGGTAGGATAATTGATTCAAACATAGATGTCATAGAACTTCAGGAAGATTTAGACAAACTTAATTCGTGGTCAGAAAAGTGGCAGATGCAGTTCAATGTAGATAAATGCAAGGTTCTGAAGCTCGGGAGTGTCCATAACCCAAGCACTTATAAGTTAAATAACGTAGAACTTAGCCATACAGATTGCGAGAAGGACTTGGGGGTGATGGTAAGCAGCAACCTTAAACCAAGACAGCAATGCCTAAGCGACGTAATAAGGCAAATAGATTACTGGGATTTATATCAAGAAGTGTTAGCAACAGAAGTCCAGAGGTTATATTACAGCTTTATACATCATTAGTAAGGCCTCACCTAGATTACAGCTCAGTTCTGGTCTCCATATATACAGAATGGACATAAATTGTTAGAAAACATTCAGCGTAGAATGACTAAATTAATACATAGCATTAGAAATCTTCCTTACGAAGAAAGATTGAAGACCCTAAAATTACATTCACTTGTAAGACGTAGAATGAGGGAGACATGATCGAGGTATACAAGTGGAAAATGGGTATTAACAAAGGGGATATAAATAAGGTCTTGAGGATATCTCTCCAAGAGAGAACCCGCAAATGGATTCAAGTTAGATAAGTTTAGATTTAGAAAGGATATAGGAAAGTATTGGTTTGGAAATAGGGTAGTTGATGAGTGGAACAGTCTGCCTAGTAGGGTTATTGAAGCTAGGACCTTGGGTAGTTTCAAATTTAGGTTGGATAAATTCATGTGTGAGGGGGGTTGGATTTGGAGGGATTCGCGCATGAGTGGGTAGAATTGTCAAAGCTTATTTTTGGGTAGCATTGAAAATTGGGTTGAGCAAATATTCTGTTAGTGGGACGGATTGTGAAGGACTTGCCTAGTATGGGCCAACAGGCCTGCTGCAGTGTTCCTTTTCTTATGTTCTTCTTATGTTCTTATGTTCTTCATGATTCTCCTTGTATGGACGATGAAGCACTGTGGCGAAACGTTTCAATAAAGATACCCAAGTGTTGCATATGTGTCTAATTTACCAATATCAATGACCTTGACGAGGGAATTACTAGTGATATGAGCAAATTCGCTGACGACACGAAGATAGGTAGAATAATTGATTCAAACATAGCTGTCATAGAAACTTCAGGAAGTTTTAGACAAACTTAATTCGTGGTCAGAAAAGTGGCAGATGCAATTCAGTGTAGATAAATGCAAGGTTCTGAAGCTCGGGAGTGTCCATAACCCAAGCACTTATAAGTTAAATAACGTAGAACTTAGCCATACAGATTGCGAGAAGGACTTGGGGTGATGGTAAGCAGCAACCTTAAACCAAGACAGCAATGCCTAAGCGTACGTAATAAGGCAAATAGATTACTGGGATTTATATCAAGAAGTGTTAGCAACAGAAGTCCAGAGGTTATATTACAGCTTTATACATCATTAGTAAGGCCTCACCTAGATTACGCAGCTCAGTTCTGGTCTCCATATTACAGAATGGACATAAATTCGTTAGAAAACATTCAGCGTAGAATGACTAAATTAATACATAGCATTAAATCTTCCTTACGAAGAAAGATTGAAGACCTAAAATTACATTCACTTGTAAGACGTAGAATGAGGGGAGACATGATCGAGGTATACAAGTGGAAAATGGGTATAAACAAAGGGGATATAAATAAGGTCTTGAGGATATCTCTCCAAGAGAGAACCCGCAATAATGGATTCAAGTTAGATAAGTTTAGATTTAGAAAGGATATAGGAAAGTATTGGTTTGGAAATAGGGTAGTTGATGAGTGGAACAGTCTGCCTAGTAGGGTTATTGAAGCTAGGACCTTGGGTAGTTTCAAATTTAGGTTGGATAAATTCATGAGTGAGAGGGGTTGGATTTGGAGTGGGACTCGCGCATGAGTGGGTAGAATTGTCAAAGCTTATTTCTTGGGTAGCATTGAAAATTGGGTTGAGCAAATATTCTGTTAGTGGGATGGATTGTGAAGGACCTGCCTAGTATGGGCCAACAGGCCTGCTGCAGTGTTCCTCCTTTCTTATGTTCTTATGTTCTTATGAATTACCGCCCAATAAGTCTAACTTCAATTGTAGGCAAATTATTAGAGTCGATTATAGCTGATAACATAAGAAGCCATCTCGATAGGCATAATTTGATTAATGATACTCAACATGGATTCACCAGGGGCCGTTCCTGCCTAACTAATTTATTAACTTTTTTCAGTAAGTCTTTTGAGGCAGTTGATCATGATAAAGAATTCGATATTGTTTATTTGGATTTTAGTAAGGCTTTTGATAGAGTACCACATCAGAGACTGTTAAAGAAAGTGGCTGCTCACGGCATTGGAGGAAAAGTGTTTTCATGGATCGAGTCATGGCTCACCAATAGGAAGCAGAGGGTGTGCATTAATGGGGTTAAATCTGAGTGGGGATCTGTAACAAGTGGCGTTCCAGAGGGATCGGTTTTGGGCCCGTTGTTGTTTATAATATATATAAATGACCTTGACGAGGGAATTACTAGTGATATGAGCAAATTCGCTGATGACACGAAGATAGGTAGGATAATCGATTCAGACGTAGATGTCACGGAACTTCAGGAGGATTTAGACAAACTCAATTTCTGGTCAGAAAAATGGCAGATGCAGTTCACTGTAGATAAATGCAAAGTTCTAAAGCTCGGGAATGTTCATAACCCTAGCACCTACCAGCTTAATAATGTTGAACTCAGCCGTACAGAATGCGAAAAGGATCTGGGGGTTATGGTAAGCAGCAACCTCAAACCAAGTCAGCAATGCCTAAGCGTAAGAAATAAAGCAAATAGATTACATAAGAACATAAGAAAGGAGGAACACTGCAGCAGGCCTGTTGGCCCATTCTAGGCAGGTCCTTCACATTCCATCCCACTAACAGAATATTTGTTCAACCTAATTTTCAATGCTATCCAAGAAATAAGCTTTGATAATTTTATTTACTCATGTGCAATTCCTTACTCAAATCCAACCCTTTCACTCATGAATTTATCCAACCTAAATTTAAAACTACCCAAGGTCCTTGCTTCAATAACCCTACTAGGCAGACTGTTCCACTCATCAACTACCCTATTTCCAAACCAATACTTTCCTATATCCTTTCTAAATCTAAACTTATCTAACTTGAATCCATTATTGCGGGTTCTCTCTTGGGAGATACCCTCAAGACCTTATTTATATCCCCTTTGTTAATACCCATTTTCCCTTGTATACCTCGATCATGTCTCCCTCATTCTACGTCTTACAAGTGAATGTAATTTAGGGTCTTCAATCTTTCTTCGTAAGGAAGATTTCTAATGCTATGTATTAATTTAGTCATTCTTACGCTGAATGTTTTCTAACGAATTTATGTCCATTCTGTAATATGGTGACCAGAACTGAGCTGCGTAATCTAGGTGAGGCCTTACTAATGATGTATAAAGCTGTAATATAACCTCTGGACTTCTGTTGCTAACACTTCTTGATATAAATCCAGTAATCTATTTGCCTTATTACGTACGCTTAGGCATTGCTGTCTTGGTTTAAGGTTGCTGGAAAAATAAACACATAAGCAGTATAATGTGATCCTTTATTGACAACGTTTCGCCCACGCAGTGGGCTTTATCGAGTCACAGACAGATCTACCTGGAAAATGAGCAACATGGAGATATATATAGGGTACAGTCAGGTGGAGAATGCTGGGTCAAGTGGAGAAAGCTGCATGTGAGTCTTAAAAAGTAGTGTGATAGTTAAAAACATAGTGTGACTTAAAGGACCTGCAGTGTACCATTCTTGAGTACTAGGTGGGATAGTGTTGAACATAAGAACATAAGAACATAAGAAAGGAGGAACACTGCAGCAGGCCTGTTGGCCCATATTAGGCAGGTCCTTCACAATCCGTCCCACTAACAGAATATTTGCTCAACCCAATTTTCAATGCTACCCAAGAAATAAGCTTTGACAATTCTACCCACTCATGCGCGAGTCCCACTCAAATCCAACCCCTCTCACTCATGAATTTATCCAACCTAAATTTGAAACTACCCAAGGTCCTAGCTTCAATAACCCTACTAGGCAGACTGTTCCACTCATCAACTACCCTATTTCCAAACCAATACTTTCCTATATCCTTTCTAAATCTAAACTTATCTAACTTGAATCCATTATTGCGGGTTCTCTCTTGGAGAGATATCCTCAAGACCTTATTTATATCCCCTTTGTTAATACCATTTTCCACTTGTATACCTCGATCATGTCTCCCTCATTCTACGTCTTACAAGTGAATGTAATTTTAGGGTCTTCAACTTTCTTCGTAAGGAAGATTTCTAATGCTATGTATTAATTTAGTCATTCTACGCTGAATGTTTTCTAACGAATTTATGTCCATTCTGTAATATGGAGACCAGAACTGAGCTGCGTAATCTAGGTGAGGCCTACTAATGATGTATAAAGCTGTAATATAACCTCTGGACTTCTGTTGCTAACACTTTTGATATAAACCCAGTAATCTATTTGCCTTATTACGTACGCTTAGGCATTGCGTCTTGGTTTAAGGTTGCTGCTTACCATCACCCCCAAGTCCTTCTCGCAATCTGTATGGCTAAGTTCTACGTTATTTAACTTATAAGTGCTTGGGTTATGGACCTCCCGAGCTTCAGAACCTTGCATTTATCTACATTGAACTGCATCTGCCACTTTTCTGACCACGAATTAAGTTTGTCTAAATCTTCCTGAAGTTCTACGACATCTATGTTTGAATCAATTATCCTACCTATCTTCGTGTCGTCGGCGAATTTGCTCATATCACTAGTAATTCCCTCATCAAGGTCATTGATATATATTATAAATAACAATGGGCCTAAGACTGATCCCTGTGGAACACCACTTGTTACAAGTCCCCATTCGATTTAACCCCATTTATGCACACTCTGCTTCCTATTGGTGAGCCATGACTCGATCCATGACAGCACTTTTTCCCCAAGCCAGAGCTGCCACTTTCTTTAACAGTCTCTGGTGCGGATTATCAAAAGCCTTACTAAAGTCTAAATAAACAATATCGAATTCTTTATCGTGATCAACAGCCTCAAAAGCTTTACTGAAGAAGGTTAATAAATTAGATAGGCAGGAACGGCCCTCGTGAATCCATGCTGGGTATCTTTAATCAAATTATGGTTATCTAGATGGCTTCTAATAATATCAGCTATAATTGACTCTAGTAATTTGCCTACAATTGAGGTCAGGCTTATTGGGCGGTAGTTTGACGGTAGTGACTTGTCCCCTGCTTTAAAAATAGGAATTACATTAGCCATCTTCCACATATCAGACACTACACCTGTTTGAAGAGATAAATTAAAATGTTAGATATTGGTTCACAGAGTTCCATTTGCTTCTTAAGAACCCTTGCAAAAAGCTCATCAGGACCCGGCGATTTATTTTGTTTCAGTCGGTCCAGCTGTTTCATAATCATTTCGCTAGTGAGAATGTTGTGGAAACATCGAACCCATTCTCCGTGCTACCCGATGAATGTGAGTCGACTTCTGGGAGCGTCACGACGAAAGACACAAGGAAGGTAAAAAAATTGTTGTTGTTGGGGACAGTCAGGTTAGGTACATGGATAGGGCTTTGTTTGATTGATAGGAGTAGGAGACAGAGGGTTTGCTTTCCTGGGGCTGGGATGGAGGATATTGTTAGCCGTCTGGGCGACATCATGAGAGGTAATGGGAGCAATCCTATTATCTGTCTCAGTGTGGAGGCAACGATGTTGGCAGACGTAGGAGTGAGGACCTGACTAGCAGGTTTAGGTCAGCAATAGACATAATTAGGAAGAAGGGGAACCCTGTCATATGTGTATTTTGCCAAGGAGAGGAGTTGGAAATGAATGGCTGTCCAGGCAATTGGTGTCAATTGCTGGCTGGGCAAATACTGTAAGGAAAATTCAGTAACATTCATTGATAACTGGGACCTTCTATGGCAGAAATGACATGTATGCCAGGATGGGGTTCACTTATCCAGGTCTGGGGTGGGGGCACTGGCAACTGCAGTGGAGGGAGCTGTTAGGGCTTTAAACTAGAAATAGTTAGTGGTATGGGTTTTGGGGGAAACAGAGAAGTCCCAGGGGTAATATTATGTTGTAGGAGAACTAGTAATAGGCAGAATAAGGTGGATAGTGGAAAGCTAGTGACACTAGATGACAAGGACAGTAATAGGTATAGTGGAAAAACAGAGATGAGCAGGAAGGGTAAAGAGAAAGGAGGGTCTCTAAATATATATTACACCAATAGTCGTAGTGCTAGGAATAAGATGGACGAGTTGAGATTAGTTGCAAGTACGGGTAATATTGATGTTTTTGCAATAACTGAGACATGGTTTAATATGAAAAAACGGGACTTGCCTGCCGAATGTCACATTCAGGGTTTTAAATTGTTCCAAGTAGACAGAAGTATCGGTAAAGGGGTGGGGTGGCACTCTATGTCCGTGATCATTTAAATTGTTGCATAAAAACGGGTATAAAGTCTGAATTAACACATACAGAGTCTGTCTGGATAGAATTTTCAGAGGGGTGTGAAAAATTGATTTTAGGCGTGATTTACCGTCCTCCAAACTTAGATAGGAACAAGGGAGACTACTTTGGGAGGAAATTGTTAAGGCCACAAGACACGATAACGTAGTAATTCTAGGGGACTTTAACTTTAGTCAGATTGATTGGAATTTCATGACAGGAATTTAGAATCTAACGACTTTTAGAAGTAGTTCAGATTGCTTTTGAAGCAGTTTGTAACAGAACCTACAAGGGGAAATAACCTACTTGACTTGGTTCTGCAAGCAGGAAACCCTTGTTAATAATTTAGAAATTACAGAGGAACTCGGCTCAAGGACCACAAGTCAATTACCTTTAGCATTAAATGGATGTATGATAGTAGGGATAATTCAGTAATGGTCCCAGATTTTCGCTTAGCAGATTATAATGGACTAGTATGGGCCAACTGGCTCTGCTGCAGTGTTCCTCCTTTCTTATGTTTCTTATGTTTCTTATGACTTAGAGAACACTTATCAACTGTGGACTGGGGTGAAAAGAGGGTATCAATATGACAGTTTTCTTAACACTATACAGGCTGCCCAAAGAACATTTATCCCGTATAAAGAAATTAGATCAAGTAGAAATGACCCAAAATGGATGAATAATAGGCTCAAATATCTTTTAGGGCAGAAGAAAGGAAAATTAGACACATATGAACACTTGGACTTTATTGAGGAAAGTTTCCACACAGTGGCTCATTCAGTCCATACAGGAGAATAGTGAAGAACAGGAGGAGTGGAGGTTGTCAGGCCTCAATCTGAGTAATGTTGTCAGTCCATCAATCTTGAATAGAATAAATGCATGAGCAGAGGGAGCTATAATGTGCAGGAGAGGTAGCGTGTAGGAGGTGTCACATTTGTTCAATGTGGAAGTAGGTCGTGCCCAGGAATAGGCAAGCGAAGAAATCCCTGATTAAGATACAAGATGTTGCAGGTCAGACAGGATGTGAATGAATGGTTCAGAGAACGACGAGTTGGTAAATTAGACACATATGCAACACTTGGGTATCTTTATTGAGGAAACGTTTCGCCACACAGTGGCTTCATCAGTCCATACAAAGGAGAATAGTGAAGAACAGGAGGAGTGAATTTACCAACTCGTCGGTTCTCTGAACCATTCATTCACATCCTGTCTGACACTGCAACATCTTGGTATCTTAATACAGGGATTTCTTCGCTTGCCTATTCCTTGGGCACGACCTACTTCCACATTGAACAAATGTGACACCTCCTACAACTGCTGCACCTCTCCTGTCTACAGTATATAGCTCCTCTGCTCATACGCTGTTATTCTATTCAAGATTGATGGACTGACAACATCTACCAAGATTGAGGGCCTGACAACCTCACACTCCTCCTGTTCTTCACTATTCTCCTTTGTATGGACTGATGAAGCCACTGTGTGGCGAAACGTTTCCTCAATAAAGATACCCAAGTGTTGCATATGTGTCTAATTTACCAACTCGTCGGTTCTCTGAACCATTCATTCACAGAAGAAAGGAATTTATAGGCGCATAAAAAGAGGTGAGGGTCATCTTATAAATCAGTATACTGACATTAAGAGGACGTTAAAAAGGGAATAAGAAAAGCTAAACGGGACTATGAAATTAAAGTTGCTAGGGATTCAAAACTAACCCAAAAAGTTTTTTCCAGGTTTATAGAACAAAAGTTAGGGATAAGATAGGTCCCCTTAAAAATAACTTTGGGCATCTTACTGACAAGGAGAATGATATGTGCCTATTTTTAATAATTATTTTCTCT
>WNWK01057638.1:0-10683 GCA_009830355.1 Cherax destructor
ACCGTGGTCCCAGTGGTATACACCGTGGTCCGGTATCGTACCCCCGTAAAATGGTCCCGTTAGTACATCCCCTTTCCGTGGGTACGTACCGTGGTCCCAGTGGAGTACAGTACCGTGGTCCCAGTGGGAGTACAGACCGTGGTCCCAGTGGGATACAGTACCGTGGGCCCAGTGTAGTACAGTACCGTGGTCCCAGTGGGGAGTACAGTACCGTGGTCCCAGTGGTAGTACAGTCCGTGGTCCCAGTGGTAGTACAGTACCGTGGTCCCAGTGGTAGTAAATACTTTGGGCCCAGTGGTAGTACAGACCGGTCCCAGGGGAGTACAGTACCGTGTTTCCCCGTGGTAACAGTATTTTTTCCAGTGGATACAGTCCGTGGTTCCCCGTGGTGTCAGTACCGTGGTTCCAGTGGTGTACAGTACCGTGGTCCCCGTGGGACAGTACCGTGGTCCCGTGGTAGTACAGTACCGTGGTCCCAGTGGATACAGTACCGTGGTCCAGTGGAGTACAGTACCGTGGTCCGGGGGTAGTACAGTACCGTGGTTGTGGATCAGTACCCAGTCCAGTGGAGAATACCGTGTTCCCAGTGGTAGTACAGTACCGTGTTCAGTAGTAGACAGTACCGTGTTTAGTGGTAGTACAGTACCGTGGTCCCTGGCGTACAGTACCGTGGTCCCAGTGGAGTACAGTACCGTGGTCCCAGTGGAATACAGACCGTGGTCCGTTAGTACAGTAACGTGTCCCAGTGGGTACGTACGTGGTCCCAGTGGCAGTACAGTACCGTGTTTCCCCGTGGAGTACAGTACCGTGGGCCCAGTGGTATACATGTGGTTCCCCTGGAGTACAGTAACGTGTCCCCGTGGTAGTACAGTACGTGGTCCCAGTGGAGTACGTACCGTGGTCCCAGTGGAGTACAGTACCGTGTCCAGTTTATGAGTACGTGGTAGTGGTAGTACATACCGTGTCCCAGTGGATTTAAATACCGTGGTCCAGGGTAGTACAGTCCGTGTCCCAGTGGTAGTACAGTACTGTCCCAGTGGTAGCGTAAAGTGGTCCCAGTGGTAGTACAGACCGTGTTCCCGTGGTAGTACAGTACCTGGTCCCAGTGGGTACAGTACTGTTTCCCCCTGGTATACGTACCTGGTCCCAGTGGAGTACATACCGTGGTCCCGTGGAGTCAGTACCTGTTTCCCCCTGGTAGACAGTCCGTGTTTCCCTGGTAGTCATCCGTGGTCCCAGTGGTATACAGTACCGTGGTCCCGTGTAGTACAGACCTGTTTCCCCGTGGTAATACAGTACCGTGGTCCCCGTGGTAGTACAGTACCGTGTTCCAAATGGTAGACAGTACCTGGTCCCAGTGGAGTACATACCGTGGTCCCCGTGTGTACAGTACCGTGGTCCCAATGGTAGACAGTACCGTGGTCTATTGGTAGTACAGTACCGTGGTCCCAGTGGAAATACAGTACCGTGGTCCCAGTGGTAGTACAGTACCGTGGTCCCAGTGGTAGTACAGACCGTGGTCCCCGTGGGACGTACCGTGGTCCCAGTGGTAGTCAGTCCGTGGTCCCAGTGGAGTACATATGGTCCCGTGGAATACATACCGGGGGCAATGGGTACAGTACGTGGTTTTTTTGGTAGTAAGACCGTGGTTCCAGTGGTAGTACGTACGTGGTTTAATGGTAGTACAGTACCGTGGTCCCAGTGGAGTACAGTACCTGGTCCCAGTGGTAGTACAGACCGTGTTCCCCGTGGGAAAAAGACCGTGGTCCCAGTAAGTACAGTACCGTGGTCCCCGTGGTAGACAGTCCCCCGGTAGTGGGTACAGTACCGTGTCCCCGTTGTAGTAAATATCTGTGGTCCCAGGGGTACAGTACCTGTCCAGTGGTAGTAAGTACCGTGGTCTAGTGGTAGTACAGACCGTGTCCCAGTTAGTACATACTGTCCCAGTGGTAGTACAGTCCGTGGTCCCAGTGGTAGTACAATACCGTGTTTCCAGTGGAGTAAGTACCGGGGCCCAGTTGTAGTACAGACCGTGTTTCCCAGTGGTAGTACAGTACCGTGGTCCAAAATGTATACAGTACCGTGGTCCCAGTGGTAGTCAGTACCCTGTTCCCCGTGGTAATACAGTACCGTGGTCCCAGTGGTATACAGTACCGTGATCCCAGTGGTAGTACAGTACCGTGGTCCCAGTGTATACAGCACCGTGTTCCCCGTGGTAGTACAGTACGTGGGGCAGTGGTAGTACAGTACCTTTTCCCGTGGTACTACATACCGTGGTCCCCGTGGTAGACAGTACCGTGGTCCCAGTGAAATACAGTACCGTGGTCCCCGTGGTAGACAGAAACCCTGGTCCCAGTGGTAGTACAGTACCGTGGTCCCGTGGTAATACAGTACTTTGGGCCCAGTGGTAGAAATACCTGGTCCCAGTGGTAGTACAGTACCTGTTTCCCCGTTAATACAGTACCCTGGCCCGGGGGAGTACAGTACCGTGTCCAGTGGTAGTACAGTACCGTGGTCCCAGTGGAGTACAGACCGTTCCCCTGGTAGTACAGTACCGGGTCCCAGTGGTAGTACAGTACCGTGTTTCCAAATGGATACAGTACCGTGGTCCCAGTGGAGTACAGTACCGTGGTCCCAGTGAAATAATACCGTGGCCAAATGGAGACAGAAACCCTGGCCCCGTGGTAGTACAGTACCCTGGTCAAATGGTAATACAGTACGTGGTCCAGTGGTATCAGTACCGTGGTCCCAGTGGAGTACAGTCCGTGGTCGTGGAGTACAGTACCGTGGTCCCAGTGGTAGTACATAAGTGTTCCCAGTGGTAGTACAGTACCGTGGTTCCAGTGGAGTACAGTACGTGGTTTTAGTGGTAGTACAGTACCGTGGTCCAAATGGCAGTACAGTACCCTGGTCCGTGGTAGTACATCCTGGGCCAGTGGTAGTACAGACCGTGGTCCCAGTTCAGTACAGTACCTGGTCCCAGTGGTAATCAGTACCGTGGCCCAGTGTAGTACAGTACCGTGTTTCCCCGTGGAGTAAAGTACCCTGTTCCCCGTGGTAGTACAGTACCGTGGTTCCGTGGAGTACGTACCGTGGTAGTACAGTACCGTGGTCCAAAATGGGGGGGAAGTACCGTGTTTAAAATGGTAGTCAGTACCGTGGTCCAAATGGTGTAAACCCCCTGGTCCCGTGGTAGTACAGTACTGGTCCTTGGGAAATTCGTACCCTGGTCCCAGTGGTAGTACAGTACCTGGTCCCCGTGGTAGTACATACCGTGTCCCAGTGGTAGTACAGACCGTGTCCCCTTAACAATTTCCCCGGGGATACATTTCCCCGTGGTATCAGTACCGTGGGTTTTAGTGGTAGTACAGTACCGGGTCCCAGTGGCAGTACAGTACCGTGGTCCCGTGGTAGTACGTCCCTTCCCAGTGGTAGTACAGACCCTGGTCCCAGTTAGTACATACCGTGGTCCCAGTGGTAGTACAGACCGTGGGGCCGTGGAGTACAGTACCGTGGTCCCAGTGGAGTACAGTACCGTGTTCCAGTGGTAGTACAGTTCCGTGTTTCCCCGTGGTAGTCAGTACCGTGTCCCCGTGGTAGTACAGTACCGTGGTCAAGTGGGAGACAACCTGTTTCCGTGGTAGTACAGTACCGTGGTCCCGTGGTATACAGTACCTGGTCAGTGGTAGTACATACCGTGGGCCCCGTGATAGTACAGTACCGTGGTCCAAATGGTAGACAGTACCGTGGTCCATTGAGTACAGTCCGTGGTCCCAGTGGGAATACAGTACCGTGGTCCCGTGGTAGTACAGTACCGTGGTCCCAGTGGAGTACATACCGTGGTCCCAGTGAGCAGTACCGTGGTCCAAATGGGCCCCGTACCGTGGTCCATTGGAGTACAGTACCCTGGGCCCAGTGGTAATACGTACCGTGGTCCCAGTGGAGTACAGTACCGTGTCCCAGTGGTAGTACAGTACCGTGGCCCAGTGGTAGTACAGTACCGTGGTCCCAGTGGAGTACAGTCCCTGGGCCCAGTGGGGAAAAAGTACCGTGGTTCCAGGGACAGTACGTGGTTTTAAAGGTAGTAAGTACCTGGTCCCCGTGGTAGTCAGTACGTGGTCCCAGTGGTAGTAAGTACCGTGGTCCAGTGGAGTACAGTACCGGTCCGTGGCAGTACAGTACCGTGTTTCCCCGTGGTAGTAAGTACTGTTCGTGGTAGTACAGTACCGTGGTCCAGTCAGTACAGTACCGTGGTCCCAGTGGAGACAGTACCGTGGTCCCAGTGGGAGTACATACCGTGGTCCAAAAAGGAGTACAGTACCGTGGTCCCCGTGGTAGTACAGTCGTGTCCCAGTGGAGTACAGTCATGGTCCCCGTAGTACAGTCCGTGTTCCCAGTGGTAGTACAGTACCCTGGGCCCAGTGGGTACATCCGTGGTTCCCCAATGGCAGTACAGTAACGAGTCCCAGTGGTAGACAGTACGTGGTCCCAGTGGAGTACAGTACCGTGGTCCCAGTGGTAGTACAGTACCGTGTCCCCGTTTTAGTAAGTTCGTGGTCCCAGTTGTCAGTCCGTGTCCCAGTGGTAAAATTCCGTGGTCCGTGGTAATAAAGTTCCCGTGGAGACATACCGTGGTCCCCGTGGGTACAGTACCATGGCCCGTGGTAGTACAGACCGGGTCCCATACAGTACAGTACCGTGGTCCCAGTGGTAGTACAGTACCGTGGTCCAGTGGCAGTACAGTACCGTGGTCCCAGTGGAGTACAGTACCGTGTTTTCCCGTGGAGTACAGTTCCGTGTTTCCCCGTGGAGTACAGTACCGTGTCCCAGTGGTATTTCAGTACCGTGGTCCCAGTGGGTACAGACCGTGTTTCCCGTGGAGTACAGTACCGTGGTCCCAGTGGTAGTAATACCTGGTCCCAGTGGGTACATACCGTGGTCCCAGTGTAGTACAGTACCCTGGGCCAAATGGTAGCAGAGTACGTTCCATTTGGGAGTACGTACCGTGGTCCCAGTGGATACGTACCGTGGTCCCAGGGTAGTACGTACCGTGGCCCAGTGGTAGACAGTACCGTGGTCCCCGTGGAGTCATACCCTGGGCCAGTGGGATCAGCAGTGGTTTAAATGGAGTACAGTACCGTGGTTCCAGTGGTATACAGTACGTGGTTTAATGGGAGTACATACCGTGGTCCCAGTGGAGTACGTACCGTGGTCCCAGTGGATGGGGACCGTGGTCCCAGTGGTAGTACGACCGTGGTCCCGGGTTAGACAGTAATGGTCCCAGTGGTAGTAATTCCGTGGCCAGTGGAGTACAGTACCGTGGTCCCAGTGGAGTACAGTACCGTTCCCCGTGGGGACAGTACCGTGGTCCCGTGTAGTAAATACCGTGGCCCAGTGGTGCATACCGTGGTCCCGTGGGTACGTACCCTGGGCCAGTGGTATCGTACCGTGGTCCCCGTGGAGTACAGTACCGTGGTAGTGGTAGTACAGTACCGTGGTCCCAGTGGGAGTAAGTACTGTGGTCCCAGTGGTAGTCAGTACCGTATCCCGTGGTAGTAAGTACCGTGTTTCCCCGTGGTAGTACGTACCGTGTTCCCGTGGAGTACAGTACCGTGGTTCCAGTGGTAGTACAGCCGGGGGCCCCCTGGTAAGTACCGTGGTCCCAGTAAGTCAGTCCCCCGGTTTCCAGTGGGAGTACGTACATGGTACAGTACCGTGGGCCCGTGGAGAAGTCCGTGGGTTCCAGTGGTAGTACAACCTGGGTTTTAATGGGAGTACAGTACCGTGGTTCCAGTGGTAGTACAGTACGGGTTTTAATGGTAGTACGTACCGTGGTCCCAGTGGCAGTACATACCGGGTCCCAGTGGTAGTAAGTACCCGTGTCCCAGTGGGGTTGGACCGTGGTCCCATCATACGTAAAATGGTCCCAGTGGTATACGTCCCCTGGTCGCGTGGGGTACAGTACCGTGGTCCCGTGGCGTACAGTACCGTGGTCCCAGTGGTATAAATCCGTGGTCCCAGTGGTGGAATCCGTGGGCCCCTGATAGTACGTCCGGGTCCCAGTGGTAGACAGACCGTGGTCCCAGTGGTAGTACAGTACCGTGGTCCCAGTGGTAAAAAGTACCGTGGTCCCAGTGGTAGACAGTACCGTGTTCCCCGTGTAGTACAGTACCGGGTTTCCCCGTGGTAGTACAATACCGTGGTTCCAGTGGTAGTACAGTACTTTGGGTTTTTTGGTAGCATACCGTGGTCCCAGTGCAGTACAGTACCGGGGCCCAGTGGGAGTACAGACCGTGGTCCATTAGTAAAAACCGTGGCCCAGTTAGTACGTACCGTGGTCCCGTGGATACAGTACCGTGGTAGTGGCAGAAGTACCGTGTTCCCCTGGAGTACAGTACCGTGGTCCAGTGGTGTACAGTACGTGGTCCCAGTGGAGTACAGTACCGTGGCCCGGGGAGTACGTACCGTGGTCCCCGTGGAGCGTCCGTGGTCCCAGTGGTAGACAGTAACGTGTCCCAGTGGTAGTACAGTACGTGGTCCAGTGGAGTACAGTACCGTGTTCCCAGTGGTAGTACAGTACCTGTTCCCAAAGGGGATACAGTACCGTGGTTTCCCCGTTGGGAGTACAGTACCGTGGTCCCAGTGGTAGTACAGTACCGTGGTCCCAAATGGTAGAAAGAAACCCTGGTCCCAGTTGGGAGTACAGTACCTGGTTTCCCCGTGGTAATCAGTACCCCCGGTCCCGGGGGTAGTACGGGACCGTGGTTCCCCCTGGTAGTAAGTACCTGTTTCCCCGTGGTAATCAATACCGTGGTCCCAGTGGTAGTACAGTCCCCTGGTCCAGTGGAGACAGTACCGTGGTCCCAGTTGGGAGTAAATTTCCTGGGTCCCAAATGGTAGTACAGTACCGTGGTCCCAGTGGTAATTTGTACCGTGGTCCCAGTGGTAGTACAGTAAGTGTTTCCCCGTGGGAGTACAGTACCTGTTTTCCCCGTGGGAATACAGTACCGTGGTTCCCCGTGGAGTACAATTTCCGTGGTCCCAGTGGGAGTACAATCCGGGGCCCAGGGTAGTACAGACCGTGGTTTCCCCCTGGCAGTACAAACCCTGGTCCCAGTGGTAGCAGTACCGTGGGGGTTCCAAAGTGGCTACAGTCCGTGGTTTCCCCTGGTAATTTCAGTACCGTGGTTCCCCGTGGTAGTACAGTACCGTGGTTTCCAAATGGGAGACAGAAACCCTGGTCCCAGTGGCAGTACAGTACCGTGGTTCCCCGGGGGTAACAGTAAAGTGGGCCCAGTGGTAGTACAGTACCGTGGTCCCAGTGGAGTACAGTACCTGTTCCCAGTGGTAATACAGTACCGTGGGCCCAAAGGGGAGTACAGTACCGTGGTCCCAGTGGGAGTACAGAACCTGTTTCCCCGTGGTAGTACCGTACCGTGGTCCCAGTGGGGTACAGTCCCTTTCCCCCGGGGATACAGTACCCCCGGGGGCCCCGTTGGGAGTACAGTACCGTGGTCCCAGTGGTAGTACAGTACCGTGGTCCAAATGGTAGAAAGAAACCCTGGTCCCAGTGGTAGTACAGTACCGTGGTCCCAGTGGTAATACAGTCCGTGGCCCCGGGGTGGAAACATACCGTGGCCCCGTGGTAGTAAAACCGTGGTCTCAGGGAAACACTACCGTGGTCTGTGGTAGTACAGTACCGTTGTCCCAGTGGTAGCAGTACCGTGGTCCCAGTGGTAGTACAGTACCGGGTCCCAGTGGTTTCATTAAAAAAGGAATGGTAGCCCCAATGGCCTGGATAAAAAGCCCTTCACCAGCATAAAAATTTACAATATAATAATAATAAAAAAACTCTGCCGGGGAAATTTTTCCCCTAATATCTGGTAGTTTAGAATGGAATGTTCAGTCTAGTTGCGGATCCATCAAGGTCCTTCATGCTGGTGAAGGGTTCCCGGGTCG
Organism: Cherax destructor; assembly: GCA_009830355.1. Classification (NCBI taxonomy): domain Eukaryota; kingdom Metazoa; phylum Arthropoda; class Malacostraca; order Decapoda; family Parastacidae; genus Cherax; species Cherax destructor. The sequence continues at coordinate 7,960 of WNWK01057638.1, forward strand.
AAAGGGAAATGGGGCCACCCCCCCATCCACTGACCCACTTAATTTCCTCCCCGTTCCCGGCGCTGTACTGCCTCATATTGAGTTATCCTTCAACGAGCAGGATAATATATCTTGTGGTAGTGGTAAGTGGGTAGTCACAGATATCAGAACTAAGCGCTAAACCCCATTAGTGACAGTAGCAGACAATGGAAATGGTTAACCCGTAGGTAAGGACAGGGTCTTCTACTGTCTATATTCCTCAGGCATAGCTTGAATCACCATTTAAAGCCAGCAACCCATGAGGAGCGAGTCAAACGGGATGCGTTCAAACTTCACTCTATCATTTGCAACGAGGCCCTAGACTACAAGAAGGTCTTGTAGCCAAGCCTAAGACTGGCTACTACAACATCAGTCAGTCTACATTACAAGCTGCTCCAAACATGTTATGTGAGTTATAGATCCACTCAGGCTTCTAACTGCATTCCTATTATTATATTATGATTATTATTATTATTAAAAAAACGCTAAACCTGCATTCCTATGGCATTCAGATTTATTATTTATTCTCCTATTTTTTTTTGGCGATAGGGATAAGATAGACCAACATTATTTCGACTTCTTTCAAATAACTTCCTATGCAATTCATCAGCTTTATCAGGCGGGGATAATTAAAAGGGAGATGGAATTTATAAAAAAAATATCATTAATTCTTAAATCTTCCATTTTTATAATATTTCTACTTATTTACTCTAGTGAGCATATTGTTGATAAAGAGTAGGGTTCATCTTCATAACTTAACGTTATGACAATAGGAAGGCAAAAAATTTAGTTTGTCATGTAAAAACCCAGTAAATAAATTTAATGTCTAACTCAATGTGGTTGCAATATGTTCTACTTAGAAGGTACAGATGCAGTCCCACCAGTAGACTCCTGTTTTGATTCATCAATGTGATAATTTGTGATATTTTCTATTAACGGTTAGAAAAGTAATTTCTTCTTCAAATTGCCTTGCAATTGGTTTAAAAATTGGAATGCAGGTGAAACTCTTCTTTTGGGGAAACGGGTATAAAATGAATTTATCTTCCTTGAAGGGGGGAAATGTCCTTTTCCAATCACTCAGTTCACGCAGATTGTAAAATTTGATAAAATTGCATGTTTTCTATCTGTTTAGTTTTGTGTTTTTTACTATTACGCATGAATCAAAAAATATAACAGTATTTGGTTCTTCTCTAAACATTCTAATACCTAGAACAGTGTTAAGTTAAAATTTTTTCCCATTATTGATATAGTAATATCAAGTCCCTTTTCCTTTGGGATTATTATTATCAAACCAAGGTTAAACCCATCTTGGAGTACTGAAACAGCTAAGACTGATTCAGTGGCGTAGACGGGAGGGGACTTGTGCAATTACTTTCATTTTTTTAATTAATAGCTAATGTAATGACAAGTATTATAAACAAAGTGGTAGCCAAATGGCCTGAGTACCCGGTCGTAAACAAGTCAGCAAACAAATTTAGGGGAAAGAGATATATTTTTCCCCGTATATTTTTTCATCACTAATGTATACATACATATATTCACACGAGAACATAACAAATTTTGGGAGGATACAAGTGAGAGCCAATGTAACAAATTCAGGATCAGAGAGGGTGGTGGTCTACCAATCCTCCCGGGGTGTTTGAAGACGAACTTTCCAAATTCGTGGGCTTTCACGTGATTGCTGTTTTGAACGTAATAAGAAACAGTAGGGCCCCGAGAACTGCTACACTCTTGCTGTTAGTTCATGGTGAGAGGGAGTCCACAATGTGTGACACTCTCGAATAAAATTAACATACTAATGCACGCCACAACCAGTGACCCGATAGTTTTAAGAAATTTCGCAACATCTTATGATTTTTGCCCCCCCCCTAAACTGAATCGTGGGTTAAGACCGAGACTGAAATCCTGGCTTAGTTTCCCCGGTTGAAATCCCGGCTGAGCCACTGTTCTGTGACGTTTTTCATTAGCTCCAAGGACAGATAAAATATTGTCTATAACTTTATTACCACAGGTACAGCATAATCAATTATGAATCTAATATAAACCAGAACATTTTTTCACAGTTATTCTTGACCAAAATGGGAATTGTAACAACAGCATTTGAGGGACACAAGAATGTCCAGCCCCCGACTGTTCAATAGCTTTCTATCACAAATAAGAGGAATTACCAATAGCCCCCGGCTGCCTTCAAGAGGGAAACTGGACAAATACCTTGTTAGTGGCCGATCAGCTGAGCTAGGGTGTACTTTTATTGTGTGCGGTCAGCAGTAACAGCATGGTTGATCAGTCCCCGATCCACTAGGAGGCCTGGTGGAGGACTGGGCCGGGGGGTGCTAACGTCCAGATAGACTTTATACGAAGATGTGTTATGATGGAAATACAGACGAGTACGTCTTCAAAGATATCTTAAAAAACGTAGATAATTATCCACGAATGGGTGGTGAATCATCTGTCAGTATTATAGTCTAAGAAACGAAATAATGTGTCCTAGTCGATTATAAACTGTTGAAAATCATTAAGATGGGTACTCATGTAGGGGGATTCCAGCAGCATAGGTTCTGTATACTTTAGGGTAACTCATAGGCATTTAGAAGGGCGTTTAAATTTGCCCTTAAATATCATTGGACTACAAACATCTCCCTCGCTTCTGAAACCTGGATAAAGGACAGACTATTCGCTATAAACTATTATCCATCCCAGTTTTTC
>WNWK01057639.1:0-10683 GCA_009830355.1 Cherax destructor
CCCGGGATCTATATGACAATCAGTTTGTGCTCGACGTTCTTCTTTTCCCAACCAGAGCCTTTTTCATGCCAGGTCTGCTGATTTTGAAAAGATCTGTTATCCACGCTTTGTCTGTAAGGGAGGCCCTTTTTTTTCTCCTCGAGTTTGTATTTTTTCATCGTTTCAGCAGAGGCGTGCGTCGGGGAACTTGAGCCCAATGAGCCCTTCCCAAGAACGGGTTTTGATGCACGGTGGTCTTTGTCTTCATTTATCTATTTAAATTTCACGATTTATTTGGTCTCAGTTGATTTTTTTCTTGTTAAAGTTGGGGTTTTTGAATACGTCCTCATGATCGTGTTTCTCTGACCCAGTCCAGTGTTGAAACAGGTTTCAACCCGTTCTGTGGTCTACTTTTGCTCCTTCACACCATTACGCCATGACCGGGTTGGGTCGTGAATGTAAGATCTAGGGTGCTTGACCAGGCCCTCGCTGGTCGTGAATGGGATCTGGGTCTTCCTAGTCTGGCGGGCCCTGATATTTTCTGGCAAAGGCGAACTTACTGGGAGGTTTTAATCCTTGATGTGTGAGAGGTTCATTCAGACTAGCCCAAGGGTCTCTCTGCTATTACAGTTCTTGCTACCTCTCCATTTAAGATGTTTAAAATACACCCCCCAAGCAACAACATATTCGGGGACAGATTTTAGGTTTTCAAGGCAATGCCGATTTCTTATGGTTTTGAACTAGTGGGGTTCATCCGATGGTTTATATACAAACACAACAAATAGGTTCGGGTTTTTCAATTTTGACTGACAAAACTTCGACTACATTACTTGTGTTGCTGTAACTCAAGTGTATATGAGTGACTTTTAACATACAAATTTTTTCCCTTGTTGCCTTTTTTCCCCGTCGCATAAAATAGTTGTACCCAGGAACCAATTTCGTCGTTATAACGTCCTAAGAGTTTTGTAAAAATACAAACACTGCACTTGACTCAGTGACACGACCATAATATACTGAATTTTGGGACGGGTTTTACTTGGTGTCAGATTTATATGTTTGCAAACAAAAAACCCATTAAATTGTTGTTTCTGTGCCGGGGAGGGTGTTTGCTGCTGGGGGTGGGGGGAGGAGCTGTTCTGTTTAGACGGGGGTTTGGTTGAGGCGTCACTGGCTTGCTAGCAGTCAACCACGGCTCCTGCATGCTGGTACAGTCTCAGGCTGTACTTAGTACGTGGGATTGTGTTGAGCGCGTCACTGGCTTGCTAGCAGTCAACCACGGCTCCTGCATGCTGGTGCAGTCTCAACATTTCTGGCTCTCATTTCTCGTTGCCTGTCACTAAGAGATTCTGCTGGCTGCATGGTTATAGTTTGAGTGTTCATGAGGCTTCTAACCTCGTGCCATGCATGTGGAAGGGCGGGCAGTTTGAACCATGACACTGTCCCTCGTTATAACCTCGGTGAGTAATACATATATGACTAGGTAAGTAATGTATGACCTTGGTGAGTAATGTATGACCTAGGTAAGTAATGTATGACCTTGGTGAGTAATGTATGACCTAGATGAGTAATGTATGACCTTAGTGAGTAATATATGACCTGGTTAAGGTGTGACCTAGATGCAATCAGAGGAATGGAAGAGGTCATACCAGCGGGGGGTCGTGGGCGGATGGGCGTGCCTGGGATCACCTGTAGGACGAGAAGGAGGAGAGAAGATGGTGTTAGTTGCCTCACTACCACTACTACCACCACCACTACCATTATTACCACCACTACTACCAACACCATTACTGTCACTACTACTACCACCCCCTCACTACTACCACCACAACTATAACCATCATATTTTTTATTAATAAAATTATCCCTTATTGCTACACAGTGGTCGATTAGAGTTTAGAAGTGGGGCCAGGAGCTGTGATTGACCTCTGCAAACACAAAAAGGTGACTATAACCTCACAGTACACACACACACACACACAGAAGCAAGATACAGGGGGACACAACTGGAAGCTGAAGACTCAGATGAGTCAAAGGGGTGTTAGGAAGCATTTCTTCAGCCACAGAGTAGTCAGGAAGTGGAATAGTCTAGAGAAAGATATAGTGGAGGCAGGAACCATCATAGTTTAAGACAAGGTAATGATAAAGCTCAGGGAGAGCGGAGACCCAGTAGCAGACAGCGAAGAGGCGGGGCCAGGAGCTGAGTCTCGACCCCTGCAACCCAATTGGGTGAGTACAATAGGTGATACAGTGCTTAGAAGAGGAACTAAAAAATCTGAAAGGACAGTACAGTCATGACATCAGGAACTTCTATATCAGTCACAGACGAGGGGACTGTAGGGAGCAAAGGAGCTATACTGTATGCGAAGGCCCCCTATCAGACCCACGTGGGGCCCGGGAAAAGATGAGGAGCACATCAAGAACAAATGAGGGGGCTAAAGACAATGGGAAAGGGGCTAAGCTATATGCAGAGACTCTAGCAGACAACTGCAGGGCCAGGAACAGGTGGGGCAGGAAAGAGAGACCACTGAGCACAAGGGCATCAGCTAGGGAAGAGATTGAAGGTAGGAACGCTTCAATGAAAGGAACTAAATGACCCCAGGGATGCAAAGGGAGATACAGTGAGAGGACGAGGGGGAGGTCAAATTTTGTCTACGGGGTCCAGGAAGTTGAAGGGAAACCTATGATGCAAGAAAACATGAGGAGAAAAAAGGACTGAAAGTATCAGAAAGTAAGGGATTACATAGTAGGTACAATTAAGTCTGGGGAACATAAGGTAGTCATTGCAGTGATGTATAACCCACCACAGAACTGCAGGAGGCCAAGAGAGGAATATGAAGAGAGCAACAGAACAATAATGGACACACTAGCTGAGGTGGCCAGAAGAGCTCACTCGAGCAGAGCAAAGTTACTGGTTATGGGCGATTTCAACCACAGGGAGATCGATTGGGAAAACCTGGAGCCACACGGGGGTCCTGAAACACAGAGAGCCAAGATGATGGCTGTGGTACTGGAAAACCTCATACACCAACATGTTAGGGACACTACCAGAGAGAGAGAGGGGAGGATGAACCAGCAAGATTGGACCTCTGAGCAGACATCACGTATGAGAGGCCCCTTGTGCTAGTGATCACGTGGTTCTGAGCTTTGAATACATAGTAGTGTTACAAGTGGAGAGGGTAACAGGAGTTGAATGGGAAAAGCCAAACTAAAAAGGGGGGACTAACAGTATGATGAACTTCCTGCAGGTGGTTCAGTGGGAAAGAGAATTGGTAGAAAAGTCAGTAAACGAAATTATGGACTACGTAACAACAAAATGCAAGAAGGCAGAGGAAAGGTTTGTTCCCAAGGGCAACGGAAATAATGGGAAGACTAGAACAAGCCCTTGGTTTACCCGAAGGTGTAGGGAGGCAAAAACTAAGTGCACTAGAAAATGGAAAAAATACAGAAGGCAAAGGACCCAGGAAAATAAAGAGATTAGTCGAAGAGCCAAAAACGAGTGTGCAGGAGGGAGGCCCAGCGACAGTACGAAAACAACATAGCATCGAAAGTCAAGTCTGACCTGAAACTGCTGGATAGCCAGATTAGGAGGAAGACAACAGTCAAAGACCAGGTAATCAGGCTGAGGAAAGAAGGTGGGGAGCTCACAAGAAACGATCAAGAGGTATGTAAGGAGCTCATCCTTTCTGGAGACAGAAAGGACTCTGGGAAGACAGAACAGAGGGGAACGCCAAGCAGGGATATACCAACAAGTGTTGGATGAAATACACACAACTGAGGAGGTGAAGAAGCTGCTAAGTGACCTTGATACCTCAAAAGTGGTGGGACCGGACATCTCTCCGTGGGTCCTTAGAGAGGGAGCAGAGACGCTGTGTGTGCCACTAACCACAATTTTCAACACATCCCTTGGAACTGGGCAACTACCTGAGGTATGGAAGACGGCAAATGTAGTTCCCATTTTTAAAAAAGGAGACAGAAACAAGGCACTAAACTATAGATCAATGTCACTGACATGTATAGTATGCAAAGTCATGGAGAAGATTATCAGGAGAATGGTGGAGCACCTGGAACTGAACAAGATTATAAACGACAACCAGCACGGATTCATGGAAGGCAAATTCTGTGTCACAAACCTTCTGGAGTTTTATGACAAGGTAACAGAAGTAAGACACGAGAGAGAGGTGTGGGTTGATTGCATTTTCTTGGACTGCAAGAAGGCCTTCGACACAGTTCCTCACAAGAGATTAGTGCAGAAGCTAGAGGATTAGGCACGTGTAACAGGAAGGGCACTGCAATGGATCAGAGAATACCTGACAGGGAGGCAACAACGAGTCATGGTACGTGATGAGGTATCAGGTCCCACAGGGGGTCAGTCCTAGGACCAGTGCTATTTTTGGTATAAGTGAATGACATGATGGAAGGGATAGGCTCAGAAGTGTCCCTGATGTGAAGTTAATGAGGAGAATTAAGTCAGATGAGGATCAGGCAGGACTACAAAGAGACCTGGACAGGCTGGACGCGTGGTCCAGCAACTGGCTCATCGAATTTAACCCCCAAATGCAAAGTCATGAAGATCGAGGAAGGGCAAAAGACCGCAGACAGAGTATAGGCTAGGTGGCCAAAGACTGCAAACCTCACTCAAGGAGAAAGATCTTGGGGTGAGTATAACACCGAACACGTATCCGAAGCACACATCAACCAGATAACTGCTGCAGCATACGGGCGCCTGCAAACCTGAGAATAGCGTTCCGATACCTCGAAGGAATCGTTCAAAACTCTGTACACCGTGTACGTCAGGCCCATACTGGAGAATGCAGCACCAGTTTGGAACCCACACCTGGTCAAGCACGTCAAGAAATTAGAGAAAGTGCAAAGGTTTGCAACAAGGCTAGTTCCAGAGCTAAGTGGAATGTCCTACAATGAAAGGTTAAGGGAAATCGGCCTGACGACACTGGAGGACAGAAGGGTTAGGGGAGACATGATAACGACATACAAAATACTGCGAGGAATAGATAAGGTGGACAGAGACAGGATGTTCCAGAGATGGGACACAGAAACAAGGGGCCACAATTGGAAGTTGAAGACTCAGATGAGTCAAAGGATGTTAGGAAGTATTTCTTCAGTCATAGAATTGTCAGGAAGTGGAATAGTCTGGCAAGTGATGTAGTGGAGCCAGGAAAAATACATAGTTTTAAGACGAGGTATGGTAAAGCTCATGGAGCAGGGAGAGAAAGGACCTATAGCGATCAGTGAAGAGGCGGGGTCAGGAGCTAAGTATCGACCCCTGCAACCACAAATAGGTGAGTATAAATAGGTGAGTACACACACACATACACACTCACCTCCCGTCCAGTTACTAGAAGTTTGGACAGAAAGTGCTGGACCTCTCATGCAGTGGACAGAAAGTGCTGGACCTCTCATGCAGTGGACAGAAAGTGCTGGACCTCTCATGCAGTGGACAGAAAGTGCTGGACCTCTCATGCAGTGGACAGAAAGTACTGGACCTCTCATGCAGTGGACAGAAAGTGTTGGACCTCTCATGCAGTGGACAGAAAGTGCTGGACCTCTCATGCAGTGGACAGAGTGTCGGAAGGCCACATTAACGTTTGTACCAATTAGGTGAAAATTTAATATATAGACCAAATGTAAAATGTCACAATACCGTGGCTCCAACAATACAGTGACTGGAACAATACAGTGGCTGGAACAATACCATGGCTGCAGCGATACAGTGACGAACAATATTGTGGTTAAAACAATACAGTGACGAACAATATTGTGGTTAGAAAAAATGACGAATACATGTGGAGCGCGACGAACAATATTGTGGTTAGAACAATACAGTGACGAACAATATTGTGGTTAGAACAATACAGTGACTGGAACAATAACTTCACACTTAGGGAACTTCAGACGAAGTTCGGCTCCGTATTGAACCATCCTGAAGGTTTAAGCAGAGTGACTACTGTCAGGAACCAGAAATAAAGAACAGAAAGAACAGGAAGAGTTAGGCAAGAAATATGGAAGGATAAGAGAAGGTGTATCCAGCGCCACATTAGATCATACAGGATGGGATGTGTGAAGTAATCTAGTACGATAGCCTGGTATGAGAGGTATCGTCAAGCATTCCATCATGGGTTAAGTAACTAGGGCACCTTCAATGGTTTTCCTTCCGGCAGTGCTGGAGTTACTATCACTTCGGAATTACCATCTGTGATGATGAACTATCCAACACACTCACGCAAAAACTGGAGTGTTTACATACTTTAGAAGGCAAGTTTCATTTAATATTATGATACTTTCTGTGATTCTAACATCAATTGTTATTTTTAAATGTGACCACAGAGAGAAGGAGGAGGAGGAGGAGGAGGAGGAAGACGAGGTAGATGAAAAGGAAGACGAGGTAGATGAAAAGGAAGAAGAGGTAGATGAAAAGGAAGAAGAGGATGAGGGTTGGATCCTGTATCTGGATCAGTTGAGTAGTGTTGAGTATATCAATCAAGCTCTCAGAGTTGTCGCCTTTCAGTGAGGTGAGTCGTGATGTGTCGTCCCACTCTGTGTCGTTGTGGGGCTTCAAGGATGTTCGAAACAGTGTGTGTGTGTGGGGGGCAGGGATACTGTGTGTGTGTGTGGCAGGACACTGTGTGTGTGTGTGGAGGAACACTGTGTGTGTGTGGGGCAGGACACGTGTGTGTGTGGAGGAACACTGTGTGTTGTGTGTGTGTGGGGCAGGACACTGTGTGTGTGTGTGAGGAACACTGTGTGTGTGTGTGGGGCAGGGACACTGTGTGTGTGTGGGGGAACACTGTGTGTGTGTGTGTGGGCAGGGACACTGTGTGTGTGTGTGGGGCAGGGACACTGTGTGTGTGTGTGTGTGGGGGCAGGGACACTGTGTGTGTGTGTGGGGCAGGGACACTGTGTGTGTGTGTGGCAGGGACACTGTGTGTGTGTGTGTGGGGGAGGAACACTGTGTGTGTGGGGCAGGGACACTGTGTGTGTGTGGGGGAGGAACACTGTGTGTGTGTGTGGCAGGGACACTGTGTGTGTGTGGGTCAGGGACACTGTGTGTGTGTGTGGCAGGGACACTGTGTGTGTGTGTGTGGCAGGACACTGTGTGTGTGTGTGGGGCAGGGACACTGTGTGTGTGTGGGGCAGGGACACTGTGTGTGTGTGGCAGGGACACTGTGTGTGTGTGTGGGCAGGAACACTGTGTGTGTGTGGGGGAGGGACAGGGGGTGGGGCCCGGGGGGCTGTGTGTGTTGTGGCAGGGGCACTTGTGTGTGTGTGTGAGGGAAAACTGTGTGTGTGTGTGGGGGACACTGTGTGTGTGTGTGGGGGGGAACAATTTTGTGTGGAGGAGGCAGGGGCACGTGCGTGTGGGGAGGGGAAACTGGGTGTGTGTGTGGGAGGAACACTGTGGTGTGTGGGGCAAGGAATGTGGGGCGTGTGGGGGAGGGAAAACTGTGTGTGTGTGGGGAGGGAAAACCTGTGTGTGTGTGTGCAGGGACACTGTGTGTGTGTGGGGCAGGGCACTGTGTGTGTTTAGGCAGGACACTTTTGGTGTGTGTGTGGGAGGGAAAACTGTGTGTGTGTGGGGGCAGGGGGGGGACACCGGTGTGTGTGTGGGGAAGGGAAAAACGTGTGTGGTGGGGGAGGGCCGGTTTGGCACCCGCGTGTGGTGGTGGAAAACTGTGTGTGTGTGTGGGGGAGGACACTGTGTGTGTGTGTGGGGAGGAAAAATTTTGTGTGTGTGAGGGCAGGACACGGGGTGTGTGGTGGAGGAAAACTGTGTGTGTGTGGGGCAGGACACTGTGTGTGTGTGGCAGGACACCGTGTGTGTGTGTGGGGAGGACACCTGTGTGTGTGGTGGCAGGAAAACTTTTGTGTGTGTGTGGCAGGAACACTGTGTGTGTGTGTGTGGGGAGGAACATGTGTGTGTGGGGCAGGAAAACTGTGTGTGTGTGTGGGGAGGAACACTGTGTGTGTGGGGCAGGAAAACCGTGTGTGTGTGGTGGGGAGGGAAAACCTGTGTGTGGGGGGGTGGGTTTGTGTGGGGCAGGACACTGTGTGGTGGGGGCAGGGACGTGTGTGTGTGGGGGCAGGGGCACGTGGTGTGGCAGGAAAACCCCGGGGGTGTGTGGGGCAGGGACACTGTGTGTGTGTGGGGCAGGGACACTTTTGTGTGTGGGGCAGGACACTGTGTGTGTGTGTGGGGCAGGGAAAACTGTGTGTGTGTGTGGGGGGCAGGAACACCTGTGGGGGTGGGGTTTGTGTGTGTGTGGCAGGGAAAACTGTGTGTGGGGGGTGGGGCAGGAACGGTGGGGGGAACACTGTGTGTGTGTGGGGGAACACTGTGTGTGTGTGGGGGCAGGACACTGTGTGTGTGTGAGCAGGACACTAGGGTGTGTGGGGGCAGGGATATGTGTGTGTGTGGGGCAGGACACTTGTGTGTGGGGTGTGTGTGGGGGCAGGGACACTGTGTGGTGGGGCAGGACACTGTGGTGTGTGGGGCAGGGGGACTGTGTGTGTGTGGGGCAGGGACACTGTGTGTGTGTGTGTGGGGCAGGAACACTGTGTGTGTGTTGTGGAAAATTGTGTGTGTGTGTGGGGCAGGACTGTGTGTGTGTGGGAGGACACCTGTGTGTGTGTGTGTGGGGCAGGGACACTGTGTGTGTGTGGGGGGGCAGGGACACCCTTTTGTGTGTGTGGGGCAGGGACACTGTGTGGTGTGGTGGGGCAGGGACACTTTTTTGTGGTTGGGGGTGTGTGGGGCAGGAAAAACCTTTTTGTGTGTGTGGGGCAGAAAACTGTGTGTGGGGTGGGGGCAGGGGGGGGGGGGACTGTGTGTGTGTGTGGGGGGGAGGAACACTTTTGTGTGTGTGTGGGGCAGGAAAACTGTGTGTGTGTGTGGGGCAGAAAAGGGGGTGTGTGTGGGGGGGGAAAACTGTGTGTGGGGGCAGGAACACTTTTTGTGTGGGGGCAGGAACCTGTGTGTGTGTGTGGGGCAGGACAGTGTGTGTGTGTGGGGGCAGGGACATTTTTGGGGGGGGGTGTGTGTGTGGGGGGGAGGAAAAACTGTGTGTGTGGGGGAGAAAAACGGGGTGTGTGTGGGGCAGGGACATGTGTGTGTTGGGGGGAGGAAAACTGTGGGGTGTGTGGGGGAAACAAAAATTTTTGTGTGTGTGTGGGGCAGAAAACTGTGTGTGTGGGGGGAGGAAAACTGTGTGTGTGGGGGAGGAACACTGTGTGGGAAGCAGGGACAGTTGTGTGTGGGGCAGGACACTGTGTGTGGGGGGGGAAACGTGTGTGTGTGGGGAGGAACACCTGTGTGGGGGTGTGGGGGGGAGAACACGGGGTGGGGTGGGGGGGAAACACTGTGTGTGTGGGGAGGAACACTGTGTGTGTGTGGGGCAGGAACACTTTTGTGTGTGGGGCAGGAACACTTTTGTGTGTGTGGGGCAAAAGGTTTCCCCTGTGTGGGGTGTGTGGGGAAGGGAAAAACTGTGTGTGTGTGGGGCAGCACTGTGTGTGTGGCAGAACACTGTGTGTGTGGGGCAGAACACTTTTGTGGGGGCAGGAACACTGTGTGTGTGGGGGAGGGGGGAACACTGATATGAGGGGACAGCAATTGGTGTGAGGGACAAGTACCCCTGTGTGAGGGAAATACAAGTAACACGGTGTGAGGACTAAAAAACACGGTGTGAGGACTACAAGTAACACGGTGAGGGCTACAATAACACGGTGTGAGGACTACGTAAACGGTGTGAGGGGGGACAAGTAACACGGTTGAGGACTACAAGTAACACGGTGTGAAGGACACAAAAAAGGTGTGAGGGTCAAGAACACGGTGAGGCTAAAACGGGGGGAGGGCTAAGTAACACGGGTGGACTACAAGTAAAGGTGAGGACTACAAGTAACACGGGGGAGGACTACGTAACACGGTGTGAGGGCTCAAAACCTTTTGGGGGCTCGAAAAAGGTTGGGGGGGCTACAAAAAAAAGGGGGGAGGACACAAGAACAATTGAGGACCGAACACGGGTGAACTGAAACGGTGAGGGGACAACCCCAAGATGTCACGGTCCGTCCCCCCCTTTACAAGCTACTGAACAAGCTACAGTCATGATTTTACAACACTTGTGTTACCGTACTGAGGAAGAACCAAAACAAGTACAGTCACGTGACCTCACAAACCGGGTTTCCAGACTGGGAAGCGACCCAACACAAGGTAATCGTGCCCCTTTAAACCACTTGTGTTCCACGTCTGGTGAAGACGCCCAACACAAGAAGCCCGTGACCCCTCACGCCTTTTTTACGAGAGGGAACGACAAACCCAAAGGACAGCCCCGGCCTCACAAAATTTTTTACCCGTTTAGTGAAAATGACCCAAAACCGTACAGTCACGTGACCTCTCCGCCCTTTTGTTACCCGTACTGGGGAAAGACGCCCAACCAAATGGACGTGAACTCTCCGCACTTGTTTTACCACTCTAGTGAAAAAAATGACCCAACACAAGCCCGTCCGTGACCCCTTTACAAACTCTTGTGTTCCACGTCTAGTGAAAGACAAAAAAAAGTACAGTCACGTGACCTCTCACAAACACTTGTGTTACCCACTGAGTGACCCAACACAAGTACAGTCCCTGACCTCTCCTAGGTTGCTTTATACTTTCCCTACACATTTAATTGCCTTTTTAACCCACATGTTAAA
>WNWK01057640.1:0-10683 GCA_009830355.1 Cherax destructor
TATAATGTATATTTTCCATTTTCTATAATTTTATATTGATGATATCCTCGATAATAGCTAAATCGTTAATATCGTGCTTATATTATTATTGGACTTATATTTGACTTAGCTTTTGTATTAGGTAGGATGTAACACTATATATTATGCTCATGTTTGTAGTAGCTGCCTTGGAGTTGGCAAACTACCGTTTATGACACTACGCTTGTTATACTGCCGGCGTCTAGTTGCTGGGAGGGAGTCACGTGATTCCACCTGAGGTGGGTGGCTGCTGCTCCTTCCTCGAGAGCACTACGCAGCTGGACATCGTTGAGTCAACACCTCTCTCCTGTCTCTGCTTGTTTTCTCGCCATTTAGACTCTGTTTGGGTAGAGTATGTATTCGGTGGTGAGACGAAACATACTTCTCAGGACTCTGTGTAACTGTTCACAGAGGATAGACTAGACAGTGATTTCCGACGTTTTACTGGGTTGTGTCACATTGACACTGAGATTAACTCAGGTCTCTAACTACAGCTCCTGACCTAATTTGATAAGGCATCTGTGCACCGTCACAGTTTGGGATTGTTTATGCTGAACCTAGCTTCAGTAGAAAGGAGTTTTGTGACTGTTTTGGAGGATCTATTGATGGTCCCCAGTTAGGTCGATTTCCTATCTCCTGGTTCCTGACGCTGTGTTGCTGTTGCTTGTTATATTGCTGTTTTGCGAATTGGTCTTTTACTGGTCAATCAAACTGTTCTGATTGTCAGTTTGTTAGAGAAGCTAGCTTATGAGAAGTTCAGTCGGACACTGGTTGAGTCGAGTCTTGGAGTTACCTGGAGCTCACTCATACACACATATTCTTATTTGCATATATCTGTATTATTGTACTTACTGACATTGTACCTGATGGTACTTCAGAGTCATTCGGATATATGTGCCCTCAGCACAGCCTTATGGTATATGAGAGCAGTGTAGGAGCTAACCTCCTAATTAACCTCTTAATGCATTACTTAATGAACATCCTGATCATATGTACATTTATTTACTTTGAAACCCTAGACTCTATGTTAATAAACATATTAAATTTTATGCTTTGGTTAGTACCCTACCAGTTGTAATCCTCATGGAGACTATTGAATATGTCGGATAACTGGACCAGGATACTGACTTTGTTGCAAAAGCCCAGTAACAGGCTGGATGCTAGAAGGGCTATCCTTTCTAGTGTTCACTGGAGATGTCTATTACTAATAGATATCGTGTCATTTTGTAACATATGATCAAGCTCATGGCGCAGGGAGAGTGACCCAGTAGCGGCCAGTGAAGAGGCAGGGCCAGGAGCTGTCACTCGACCCCTGCAACCACAACTAGGTGAGTACACACACACACACACGCACACACACACACACATGCACGCACACACACACACGCATGCACGCACACACACACACGCGCACACACACAAAGATAACAGGTGTTTCTTAACAACTGCCTCAACTGATTATTTATTTACTCACAGTTACTGAAGAGCAAAAACTCTTTATATCTGTTATCTAATCTTGTGCATCCGTGAATGACCCACCAACCTTGATGCTGGTGACTGACCCACCAACCTTGATGCTGGTGACTGACCCACCAACCTTGATGCTGGTGACTGACCCACCAACCTTGATGCTGGTGACTGACCCACCAACCTTGATGCTGGTGACTGACCCACCAACCTTGATGCTGGTGACTGACCCACCAACCTTGATGCTGGTGACTGACCCACCAACCTTGATGCTGGTGACTGACCCACCAACCTTGATGCTGGTGACTGACCCACCAACCTTGATGCTGGTGACTGACCCACCAACCTTGATGCTGGTGACTGACCCACCAACCTGATGCTGGTGACTGACCCACCAACCTTGATGCTGGTGACTGACCCACCAACCTTGATGCTGGTGACTGACCCACCAACCTTGATGCTGTGACTGACCCACCAACCTTGATGCTGGTGACTGACCCACCAACCTTGATGCTGGTGACTGACCCACCAACCTTGATGCTGGTGACTGACCCACCAACCTTGATGCTGGTGACTGACCCACCAACCTTGATGCTGGTGACTGACCACCAACCTTGATGCTGGTGACTGACCCACAACCTTGATGCTGGTGACTGACCCACCAACCTTGATGCTGGTGACTGACCCACCAACTTTGATGCTGGTGACTGACCACCAACCTTGATGCTGGTGACTGACCACCAACCTTGATGCTGGTGACTGACCCACCAACCTTGATGCTGGTGACTGACCCACCAACCTTGATGCTGGTGACTGACCCACCAACCTTGATGCTGGTGACTGACCCACCAGCCGTGATGCTGGTGACTGACCCACCAACCTTGATGCTGCTGACTGACCACCAACCTTGATGCTGCTGACTGACCCACCAGCCGTGACGCTGCTGACTGACCACCAACCTTGATGCTGCTGACTGACCCACCAGCCGTGACGCTGCTGACTGACCCACCAACCTTGATGCTGCTGACTGACCACCAACCTTGATGCTGCTGACTGACCACCAACCTTGATGCTGCTGACTGACCACCAACCTTGATGCTGCTGACTGAGCACCAACCCTGATGTTGCTGGGGTACCATGAGTGCTCTAAGATATAACTCTCAGTGTAAAGGGACCACTCCTTTTAAAAAGCCTCCCTTTATACATAAGGGGGATTACCAACAAACCCCTGGCTGTCTTCACGAGGGAACTTGAAAAGTTACACAAGAAGTCCTGATCAACCAGGCTGTGGTGCATACACGTTGGACCGTTTGCAGCTAGCGCCAACAGCATGGTTGGTCAGGTCATCAACCAGGAGGCCTAGTCTGGAATAGGCCACGAGCAACGCAGCGACCACCGGAGGGGCCACGAGCAACGCAGCGACCACCGGAGGGGCCAAGAGCAACGCAGCGACCACCGGAGGGGCCAAGAGCAACGCAACGACCACCGGAGGGGCCACGAGCAGCGCAGCGACCACCGGAGGGGCCACGAGCAACGCAGCGACCACCGGAGGGGCCACGAGCAACGCAACGACCACCGGAGGGGCCACGAGCAACGCAGCGACCACCGGAGGGGCCACGAGCAACGCAGCGACCACCGGAGGGGCCACGAGCAACGCAGCGACCACCGGAGGGGCCACGAGCAACGCAGCGACCACCGGAGGGGCCACGAGCAACGCAGCGACCACCGGAGGGGCCACGAGCAACGCAGCGACCACCGGAGGGGCCACGAGCAACGCAGCGACCACCGGAGGGGCCACGAGCAACGCAGCGACCACCGGAGGGCCACGAGCAACGCAGCGACCACCGGAGGGGCCACGAGCAACGCAGCGACCACCGGAGGGCCACGAGCAACGCAGCGACCACCGGAGGGGCCACGAGCAACGCAGCGACCACCGGAGGGGCCACGAGCAACGCAGCGACCACCGGAGGGGCCACGAGCAACGCAGCGACCACCGGAGGGCCACGAGCAACGCAGCGACCACCGGAGGGGCCACGAGCAACGCAGCGACCACCGGAGGGGCCACGAGCAACGCAGCGACCACCGGAGGGCCACGAGCAACGCAGCGACCACCGGAGGGCCACGACAACGCAGCGACCACCGGAGGGCCACGAGCAACGCAGCGACCACCGGAGGGGCCACGAGCAACGCAGCGACCACCGGAGGGGCCACGAGCAACGCAGCGACCACCGGAGGGGCCACGAGCAACGCAGCGACCACGGGAGGCCACGAGCAACGCAGCGACCACTGGAGGGGCCACGAGCAACGCAGCGACCACCGGAGGGCCACGAGCAACGCAGCGACCACCGGAGGGCCACGAGCAACGCAGCGACCACCGGAGGGGCCACGAGCAACGCAGCGACCACTGGAGGGCCACGAGCAACCAGCGACCACGGAGGGGCCACGAGTAACGCAGCGACCACCGGAGGGCCACGAGCAACGCAGCGACCACCGGAGGGGCCACGAGCAACGCAGCGACCACCGGAGGGCCACGAGCAACGCAGCGACCACCGGAGGGCCACGAGCAGCGCAGCGACCACCGGAGGGGCCACGAGCACGCAGCGACCACCGGAGGGCCACGAGCAGCGCAGCGACCACCGGAGGGCCACGAGCAACGCAGCGACCACCGGAGGGGCCACGAGCACGCAGCGACCACCGGAGGGGCCACGAGCAACGCAGCGACCACCGGAGGGCCACGATCAGCGCAGCGACCACCGGAGGGCCACGAGCAGCGCAGCGACCACCGGAGGGGCCACGAGCAACGCAGCGACCACCGGAGGGGCCACGAGCAACGCAGCGACCACCGGAGGGGCCACGAGCAACGCAGCGACCACCGGAGGGGCCAGAGCAACGCACGACCACCGGAGGGCCACGAGCAGCGCAGCGACCACCGGAGGGGCCACGAGCAACGCAGCGACCACCGGAGGGGCCACGAGCAGCGCAGCGACCACCGGAGGGGCCACGAGCAACGCAGCGACCACCGGAGGGGCCACGAGCAGCGCAGCGACCACCGGAGGGCCACGAGCAACGCAGCGACCACCGGAGGGCAAGAGCACGCAGCGACCACCGGAGGGCCACGAGCAACGCAGCGACCACCGGAGGCCAGAGCAACGCAGCGACCACCGGAGGGCCAGAGCAAGCAGATACCGGAGAGGACGCGACCACCGAGGCAAGAGCAACGCAGATACGTGAGAACTGATTTGACTGCATTGCAATGATTTATCAGTGAGCATTCACACTCATTGTTTAGCAACAATTATGAGTGCAGTGTTAATGTTAGTGCTGCAACAAGTGCACTTGCCGGGAGTATAAACCATGCTGTACCATCACTTAATACACACACTGTATATACACCCACACGTATACATACACGGAGGAGTGTACATATCTTGTGTGAAGAATGATAACTGAGAATTTAACGTGAAGGATGATTGATACTAGAATGATTTTTATTTTTATTAACATATGGGCCGTCTCCCACCAAGGCAGGGTGGACCGAAAAGAAAAACTTTCATCATCATTCACGCCATCACTGTATTGCCAGAGGCGCGCTTACACTACAGTTATAAAACTGCAACATTAACTAAATGAAATTAGAATGATACTAGAATGTAAACGTGATTGCTTGTGTATTGTACACTGAAAAATACACGTCTCTATATACACACTCAGAAACATACACCTCTCATTATACACATAAATATACACTTATGGGTGAATATACACTAAGAAATATATACTTCTCAGTGAATGTATATACAGTGAGAATTATATCTCAATATATAAACACAGAGATATATTTTCATAGTGTATATACACAGAAATATATACCAGTGTATATATATACACTGTAGCCAAGTGTTGAAGGTTATCTTTAAGAATACTAATTATGTTGACCCAAGATAAGAGAGATTACATTTTTAGTTGTAAATTTTGTTTGCAGCAAGAAAACACGGCTTCACTGTATGTATATTTGTTAAGATAATCTTTCTTTGTTTAAGATAATCTTTATTTGTTTGAGATTGTCTTCATTTTCTTAAGATACAATGTGTCTGGGATTGCTGGTGCTTGTTTAAGATTATTTGTAATTGTTAAGTGAAGCAAGACACACACAGTGGTTAGTGGAGAGGCGGGGCCAGGAGCTGAGTCTCGACCCCTGCAACCACAAATAGGTGAGTACACACACACACACAGCGGTTAGTGAAGAGGCGGGGCCAGGAGCTGAGTCTCGACCCCTGCAACCACAAATAGGTGAGTACACACACACACCTATATAAGCACAAGTAATACTTTTTTTGTTTTATAAGAGAGAGAGAGAGAGAGAGAGAGAGAGAGAGCTGTGTCACAGTGAAGGACGCACATCAGACTGTCACACAATAATAAATAAAACATTATTCATAGTCTGAGAAACACAAAGGCTGTAATAATGTAGATAATATGTCTTGAATTCTTCACATGTTTCAGTAGTCTCTCTCTCTCTCTCTCTCTCTCTCTCTCTCTCTCTCTCTCTCTCTCTCTCTCTCTCTCTCTCCTCCCTCCCTCTCTCTTCTGCCACCAACACCATAATTAACACCACTACGGTAAGTCCCACTCCATCATCACCACTTTTCCCATCCAGATCACTGCCATCACCACCACCACCACCACCTCTACCACCACCACCTCTACTACCACCACCACCTCTACCAACCACCACCTCTACCACCACCACCTCTACCACCACCACCTCTACCACCACCACCTCTACCACCACCACCTCTACCACCACCACCTCTACCAACCACCACCTCTATACCACCACCACCTCTACCACCACCACCTCTACCACCACCACCTCTACCACCACCACCACTACCCCCACCAACAACCAAATGAAAAAGCAAGTCTAAGGCTGTGACGAGTAGACAGTGTGGCAAACCGTCAAGTGACGAGTAGACAGTGTGGCAGGCCGTCTAGTGACTAGTAGACAGTGTGGCAGGCCGTCTAGTGACGAGTAGACAGTGTGGCAGGCCGTCTAGTGACGAGTAGACAGTGTGGCAGGCCGTCTAATGACGAGTAGACAGTGTGGCAGGCCGTCTAGTGACGAGTAGACAGTGTGGCAGGCCGTCTAGTGACTAGTAGACAGTGTGGCAGGCCGTCTAGTGACGAGTAGACAGTGTGGCAAACCGTCAAGTGACGAGTAGACAGTGTGGCAGGCCGTCTAGTGACTAGTAGACAGTGTGGCAGGCCGTCTAGTGACGAGTAGACAGTGTGGCAGGCCGTCTAATGACGAGTAGACAGTGTGGCAGGCCGTCTAGTGACGAGTAGACAGTGTGGCAGGCCGTCTAATGACGAGTAGACAGTGTGGCAGGCCGTATAGTGACGAGTAGACAGTGTGGCAGGCCGTCTAGTGACGAGTAGACAGTGGCAGGCCGTCTGGTGACAGTAGACAGTGTGGCAGGCCGTCTAGTGACAGTGGAGCAGTGTGGCAGCCGTCTAGTGACGAGTAGACAGTGGCAGGCCGTCTAGTGACGAGTGGAGCAAGTGCGCTTGGAAGCCGTCTAGGATGACGAGTAGACAGTGTGGCAGGCCGTCTAGTGACGAGTGACATGTGGCAGGCCGTCTAGTGACGAGTAGACAAGTGCAGGCCGTCTAGTGACGAGTAGACAGTGTGGCAGGCCGTCTGTGACGGGAAGGGGAAATTGAACAAGTGCGGGGAACCGTCTAGTGACGAGTAGACAGTGTGCGGCCGTCTGGGAACGAGTAGGCAGTGTGCAGGCCGTCTAGACAGTAGACAGTGTGGCAGGCCGTTAGTGACAGTGGAGCAGTGTAGCGAGCCGTTTAGTGACAGTAGACAGTGTGGCAGGCCGTCTGTGACAGTAGACAGTGTCGGGCCCTCTAGTGAAAAGTGGAGCAGTGTGGGAGGCCGTCTAGTGACGAGTAGACAGTGTGGGGGCCAATCTTAGTGACTAGTAGACAGTGTGCAGCCGTCTAGTGACAGTAGACAGTGTAGGGGGCCGTCTAGTGAAGGGAGACAGTGTGGCAGGCCGTCTAGTGACGAGTGAACAGTGTGGCGAGCCGTCTAGTGACGAGTAGACAGTGTGGCAGGCTCTAGTGACGAAATAGACAGGGGGCAGGCCGTCTATGACGAGTGGGAAAGTGTGGGGGCCGTCTATGACGAGTAGACAGTGGCGAGCCGTCTAGTGACGAAGTGACAGGCAAAGGCCGTCTAGTGACGAGTAGACAGTGTGGGAGGCCTCTAGTGACGAGTAGACAGTGTGGCAGGCCGTCTGGGGAAGAGTAGACAGTGGCAGGCCGTCTAGTGACAGTAGACGGTGGCAGGCCGTCTAGTGACGAGTAGACAGTGTGGCAGGCCGTCTAGTGACGAAGTAGACAGGGGGCGACCGTCTAAGTGACGAGTAGACAGTGTGGCAGCCGTCTAGTGACGATGAACAGTGTTGCAGGCCGTCTAGAGACAAGGTAGACAGTGGCGGCCGTTAGTGACGAGTAGACAGTGTGGCAGGCCGTCTAGTGACGAGAGCAGTGTGGCAGGCCGTCTAGTACCGGTAGACAGTGTGCGAGCCGTCTAGTGACGAGTAACAGTGTGGCAGTCCGTCTAGTGACGAGTAACAGTGTAGCGAGCCGTCTAAGTGACGAGTAGCAGTGTGGCAGGCCGTCTTGTAAAAAGAGCAGTGTGGCAGGGAAAACTAGTACAGTGAGCAATTGAGCCGTCTAGTACGGAACAGGTGGAGGCCGTCTAGTTTACTTTGTGAAAATGGCGGTTTTAGTGACAGTAGACAGTGTGGCAGGCCTCTGTGACAGTAGACAGTGTGGCAGCCGTCTAGTAACAAATAGACGTGGCAAACCGTCTAATGACAGTAGACAGTGGCAAAACCTCTAGTAAAAAGTAGACAGTTGCGGCCTCTAGTAAGAAATAGACATATGGCAAACCCGTCTAGTACGATGACAGGTTTGGGAGTCCGTCTAGTGACGAGGAGATGGCAAACCGTCAAAGTGAAACAATTTTGGCAAACCGTAAAAAAACCAAAAAAGAAAAGTGTGCAGGCCGTCTAGTAAAGAAGTAGACAGTGTGCGTCTCTAGTAAAGAATAACAGTAGCGGAATCCCCAGTAAAGAAGTAGACAGTGGCAGGCCGTCTAGTAAAAAATGAAAAAATGGCAGGCCGTCTAGTGACGAGTGACAGTGGCAGGCATCTAGTGACTATAGACAGTGTGGCAGGCCGTCTAGTGACGAGTAGACAGTGTGGCAGGCCGTCTAGTGACGAGTAACAGTGTGGCAGGCGTTTTAAATGACGAGTGAAAAGTGTGGCAAGCCGTCTAGTGACAGTAGACAGTGTGGCGAGCCGTCTAGTGACGAGTAGACAGGTTGGCCGCCGTCAGAGTAGACAGTGTGGCAGGCGTCTAGTGACGTAGACAGTGTGGCAGGCCGTCTAGTGACTAGTAGACAGCGTGGCAAGCCGTCTAGTGACGAGAACGAGCTGGCAGAGCCGTCTAGTGACGAGTAGACAGTGTGGCAAGCCGTCTAGTGACGAAGTGGACAGTGTGGCAGAGCGTCTAGTGACGAGTGAACAGTGTGGCAGGCTGTTTAGTGACGAGTAGACAGTGTGGCAGGCCGTCTAGTGACAGTAGACAGTGTAGCGAGCCGTCTAGTGACGAGTGACAATGTGGCAGGCCGTCTAGTGACAGTAGACAGTGTGGCAGGCCGTCTAGTGACAGTAGAGCAGTGTAATGGCAGGCCGTCTGGTGACGAGTAGACAGTGTGGCAGGCCGTCTAGTGACGAGTGACAGTGTGGCAGGCCGTCTGGTGACGAGTAGACAGTGTGCAGGCCGTCTAGTGACTAAGTGAAGATGTGGCAGGCCGTCTAGTGACTAGTGAGCAGTGTGGCAGGCCGTCTAGTGACTAGGGCAGGTGGCGAGCCGTCTAGTGACAGTGACAGTGTGCGAGCCGTCTAGTGACTGGGACAGGTGTGGCGGCCGTCTAGGGACAAATTCCACACCATTTTACATACACTGGCCTCCTCCTCCTTCCAGGGTTTAAAACAGGTGTACTCACCTAGGTGTGAGTGTGTGTGTGCTCACCTAGGTGTGAGTGTGTGTGTGCTCACCTAGGTGTGAGTGTGTGGTACTCACCTAGGTGTGAGTGTGTGTGTGCTCACCTAGGTGTGAGTGTGTGTGTGCTCACCTAGGTGTGAGTGTGTGTGTACTCACCTAGGTGTGAGTGTGTGTGTGCTCACCTAGGTGTGAGTGTGGTGTCTCACCTAGGTGGCGAGTGTGTACTCACCTAGGTGATGAGTGTGTGTGTCTCACCTAGGTGGAGTGTGTGTCTCACCTAGGTGTGAGTGTGTGTGCTCACCTAGGTGTGAGTGTGTGTGTCCTCACCTAGGTGTGAGTGTGTGTGTCCTCACCTAGGTGTGAGTGTGTGTGTGTGTGTGTACTCACCTAGGTGTGTGTGTGTGTGTGTGTGTACTCACCTAGGTGTGAGTGTGTGTGTGTGTGTGTTAGTTACCATTTTTGTTCTAGGCACATGTCAATTAGACACTAGGCCTGTTGTATGTATGTGTGTGTATGTGTGTGTAAGAAACACTTCCAAAATGTTTCTCCCCACCAGGAGGTTTGTGTGTGTGTGTGTGTGTGTGTACTCACCTAGCTGTGAGTGTGTGTGTGTGTGTTACTCACCTATGTGAGTGTGTGTGTGTGTGTACTCACCTAGGGTGTGTGGTGTGTGTGTGTGTGTGTACTCACCTAGGTGGTGGGGGGTGTGTGTAATACTCAACAATAGTTGTGTGTGATGTTGTTACAGGGGTTGTGTGGGGGTTATGAACAATAAGTTCGTGTGCAATTTAGGCAGGAGGGTTGAGTGGGAACAATAATGTTGTAGGCAGGAGGTTGAGTGGGAACAATAATGTTGTGAGGCAGGAGGTTGAGTGGGAACAATAATGTTGTGAGGCAGGAGGGTTGAGTGAACAATAATGTTGTGAGGCAGGAGGGTTGAGTGGGAACAATAATGTTGTGAGGCAGGAGGTTGAGTGGGAACAATAATGTTGTGACAGGAGGGTTAGTGGGAACAATAATGTTGTGAGCAGGAGGGTTGAGTGGGAACAATAATGTTGTGAGGCAGGAGGGGTTGAGTGGGAACAATTGTTGGGCAGGAGGGTTATGGG
>WNWK01057641.1:0-10683 GCA_009830355.1 Cherax destructor
AGACACCAAAGCCACCCCGGGGACCGAGAGCGATCGGGACATCCCCAGGCGATCCAGATTCCATGGCAAACTACACGCCAAGAACCTCAACGGAATGGGATGACCACGGTACCCTTCCCCCTACTTAGGAACAAGAATGCCTGTGGAGAGAATCTCACAGGGTAAAAATGGGAAGGGAATAAGGGAAGGATGAGGAGGAGGAAGAAAGGGAAAAGGGAGGATGGGGAAAATGTTTAAGGGGAGGGGGGATTGGGAGGTAATTAGGTTCGGTCTGAGGAAGAAGACCAAGATGTCCAATTCCTCAGACCGATAGCCTCTTTACCTCGACAAGGAGCCCGCCTTAAAGAGGTGGACCTGACTAGCTTGGGCTACTAGGTCTTATGCCGTGCTCCTTCCTTAAGTGGAAGTGACCTGACTAAGTGGTCATTGGTTTAAGCAGGGGAGTGATATGGACTTGCCTCGCATGGGTCAGTAGGCCTGCTGCAGTGTTCCTTCTTTCTTATGTTCTTATTCAGTGAAAAAGTGGTGGCAACAACTGGCTCTATAGACGAGCAACGAGATTTACAAGGATTACCAGAACTTGAATAATCTGTCATTCTCTTTCGAAAGTCATTGTTTCATTGAAGTGTTCACATCTGCATGTACAGTGCGCATACACATCTCACACAGTCACCTGTTTACATATACGCATGAATTTTTTTTTTTTTTAACTTGTAGCAATTTATCAACTTGTCGGTTCTCTGAACCATTCCTCAACATTCCTGTCAGACACAGCAGCATCTTGGGATCTTAATACAGGGAATTCTTCACTTACCTTTAGGCATGACCTACTTCCACATTCGTCAAATGTGACACCACCTACGATTGCTGCACCTCACCTGCCTACGGTATATAAGTCACTTCTTCGCACTTAAGCTGTATCCTTTTCAAGATTGATGGACTGACTACATCGACTCAAGGCTGAGGGACTGATTATCTCAAACTCCTGTTCTTCACCATTCTCCTTTGTATGGACTGATGAAGCCACTGTGTGGCGAAACGTTTCCTCATTACAGATAACCAAGTGTTGTACATGTGTCTAATTTATCAGCAATTATTTTGCAATGTGCGTCGGCCTTTTTCTTCCCTGTTTTGCTTTGAGGACCTAAAAAAAATTAGGGAAATTATTTATATTAATAATTAATGGGACTTATAGTTAATGTAGTTTTTTTTAATTTAATGTTAGAATAACTTTCTAATATCTTTGTTTGATTACTTTTTAAGTTGAAGAATAAGACAAGTTAGCGAGTGTTAGTGAGTATGGTTGCATATATTTGATTTTTAATAAAAGTGCTGAATTATAATGTCAAAATGTTCTGTAAATTTTACCACTTAATTAAAAGATAAAACAAATACGTGCAATGTTGTTGATTAATAGAATTAACTAAGCGAGAATGTCTTTGTAGTTAATAAAATAAGGTTTTAAAACCTTGTCTAATCACCTCGAAATTTTAGACGACGTTTTGGGTTTATCTCAAGATCAATATTAAGTGTAAAATTCTTCTTCAATTTAGTTATTTGTGAACTGTTCCAGCTGAGACACTAAGTATTCTCACTTCCCGGAGAAACAAATAGGTATTGTCTCTCAATCCCACAAAAGTCAACTCCATCACAACTGAGGCTCTGTCTCATACTGTTGCAGGTGTCATGGATCAGACGGTGGGACTGGCACATCCTCACCACCGGCATCTACACTTACACCAGCGACATGCGCTTCAATGTGCTTCACACTGAGGGCTCCGACGACTGGACGCTGCAGCTCAAATACGTCCACACCCGCGACAACGGTACCTATGAGTGTCAGGTGAGCTAGCTACCGTAGAATGAGCATGCCATATATTGTTTTGAGTGAGGAAGCCAGGGTGCGAGAGTAGAATTTCTCTAACTATTCAACATTTTCTCTAAAATCAGTCTTTTTCCTCCTGTGCCATTAAAATGTAAAAACATTATATTTCGAGCTTTCTCAGGCTTCTGAGCAGTTCCCTGTTATTTGGTTGAGCATCGAAACGTATCCTGCTTATGGCTGGTGTTAATGTACTTTCAAATTATTTAAATTTGGGTGATTTACGTTTGTTAAATACATCGGTGGTCTCCCACCGAGGAAGGGTGACTCGGAAAAGAAAGATTTTCACCATCATTCACTCCATCACTATCTTTCCAGATTGCTTCTTCAGAGTGCAGGCACTATTTCCCAGCTTCAGGACTCAAGTCGGTTGAACGGCGTTCCCTAATACTTTCATAACCGTTACCTTGCTCACACTCCAACAGCACGTTAACTCATAAAAATCACTTGCCTTCACTCGTATGTAACTTACTAACACACGCCTGTTGATGTTAGAGTCCCTTGTACACACACAAAAAAAAAAAAAAACTTTCCCCCTCCCTGCAACCTTTCCTGTTTTTCTCCAGCCTCTCTAAATGTCCAAACCATCTTAACAACTCGTCCTCAGAAATCTGAATAATACTTTTAGTAGCTCTGCATCTCCTTCTAATTATCTGCATTATATTCAAATCACACATTGCCCACAGACATGATATCTCCACTTCTTCCAGCATCCTTTTCGCTGCAACGCTTTAAAACTTATGCTTCACTCCCGTACAACAATGTTGGTACCACTGTACTCTGATACATTACCCTTGGTTTACTTCATCTTTCATAGACCCATTCCCAAATATCTGAACACATTCACTTCTTCCATACTCCCTTTTATCTAATATGATATCCAATACTTCGTTACCTAAATATTTTGTTGCTCTCATCGCCTTGCTGTTTCCCATGTTCACATTTAATTTCCTTCTTTTAAATAACCTTATAAAGTCGTTCAACCTGCTGAACTTCTCTTCAGAATCTCTCAACCAAAGTCGTCCACCAACCTTTGGAATTTCTTTTCAGAATCACCTAAAAGCACAATGTCATCAGCAAAAAGTAACTGACAACTCCAACTCTGTATTAAATTCTTTATCTTTTAATCCCACACCTCTCCCAACACCCTAGAGTTCACTTCTTTTACAACTATATGTTAAACTACCATGGTGACATCATGCGTCCATGTCTAAGGCCTACTTTTATAAGAAAATAATTTCCTCTCTTATATATACCCTAACATGAGCCTCTCTATCCTCATGAAAACTCTTAACTGCTTTCAGTAACCTTTTACCTTTTCCATACACTTGCAGCATCTGTCAAACTATATCCCCTATCATATGCCTTTTCTAAATCTAAATGAGACGAAAACTTCCTTACCATTAGCTAAATATTGTTCCCTTATATGCTTCAACATAGACACACGGTCTACACCTCCCCTACCCTTCTTGAAACCTTATTCAATCGCGATAATTTTCTGTCTTTCCCTTAACTCTTTCAACAATAACTCAAACATACACTTTACCTGGTATACTCAGACTTATTTCCTATAATTCTTACACTCTTATCCCCCCTTTTTATATGAAGGAACTATGCACGCGCTTTGCCAATCCCTACGTACGTACATTTATTGAACAAATGCACCAACTATTCCAAAAGTATATCCCCACCTGTTTTCAACATTTGTCTTGATCCCATCAATCCCAGCTGCTTTACCTCCTTTTTATCCCCTTTCATTCTGCTCACGGCCTTACACTTCCCACAGATCTGACTCGTCCTCACTCCTGAAAGATATGCCTCTGGCCAGTTCAAATCACTGCCTCCCTGTCTTCTTCAGTATGCAACAGTTCCTAAAAATATTCCTTCCATCTTCCCAGTATCTCCACCTCCCCATACAATGACACATCTTTTGTGTTTTAACTGTTAAATCCATTCGTTTCATAGGTTTTCTCAAATTATTCTCACTCTAATTTTTTCTCTTATTTTCAGCAAAATTTGTTGACAAAACCTCACCCACTCTCATTTGTTATTCTTTTACACTTCCTCACCAATCTTTTAACCTCTTTTACTCTCAATATATTTCACCCTCCTTATATCACTTCTGCGTTTGTTAAAAACCTCTCATATGCTACTTTTTTCTCTCATACCACTTTTTTTTTATCTCGTGATTCCACAAATCTTCCCTCCTGCACGCCCCCTCATATATCATTTCACTAGGCAATAGTAACTTAGACTTTATTTAAACCAAACTGCTCTACAGAATTCTTCCAAGTAAGGCTAATGGTATAGATATTTGAATGATGTCTTAAGCTTAATTCCCAAGAATATCGTTCAGATCTAAATAAGTTCTTACTTGATGCATGAAACATTGTTACGTACTGAGTCCCTCTTTAGTGGGTGGAGACACAATAATAACAAGAGAACAAGATATAAGGCGAATAAGTTCTATAATGCTCTATCCAGTTTTTATTCAGTATAATACTAAGCTTCTTGATTTACTTATTATTATAATCAAAAGAAGCGCTAAACCACAAGGGTTATACAGCTCTTGATTTACTTAAAACACAATACATCACTGGGATCTCTGACTTAGTCAACGAATGACGTACAGTATGAGGTTCCTTTACTCCCTCATTAATCAGTTATATAAACAAATTCACTACAGTTGGAACTGGTTAGAGACTATATATCACAAGACTTCAGCGGGTATAGAACACAAACTTAGTCTCTTTGCTAAATTGCATCTCAGAATGGACAACTACACAGGCGTAATCCACCAACTGTTTCCAACACTGACGTAATTCAACAATTTCTCGCTCAAACCGAGAGATCCCGGTTCAAAGGTTCTACTGGAGTTTTCAAAGGGAGATTTTAAGAGAGCTCCTTAGCAGGGTGTTTTCTCAACCAGAGGTGAGAATGAACTACCAGGAGTAAAACTCCCTTGCTCGACGTCACCTCGGAATGAGTGAGAGTTTGCGAGGCACAAACAACCACAAGGTAATTCAACATAAGATTATTAAACACTGCAGGTTTATAAAACATCCTACCACACAACATAAATAATTAATTCATGGCCAGATAATATTATAAAGCAAAGCACTTTTTTTTTTTAGCTTCTAAGATACAAATAATATAATATTAAGTGAAAATCCGAAATTACACATTAATCAAATGGCCCTTCTTAAATTGTGAACAAAGGGCGTAACAAACATATAAGTAATAACTGAGTATCATTACTGTGGAAACGTTTCGGCAGTCAGTGGCTTCATCAGTCCAACACGGAGAAGAACGTCGAAAGATGAGGAGTTCGAGGCAATCAATTCCTCAGCCTGCAAAATGCTGTGCTCAGTCCATCAATATTGATAAAAGTACAGCATATGCGCGAAGATGGGGTATATATATTGCAGACAAGTGAGGTGATGCAGCTCTAGGCGGCGTCACGAATGGACAAAACCCTCTAGTGAGAGTAGGTCATTCCTATTGGTTAGGCAAGCATTGAAGAATTCTCTGCATCAAGATTCCAAAATGCTGCTATATCATCCCTCCAATTTCAACACTAACTAACCTCTGTAATGAACTGATGAGGCCACTGGCTGGCGAAGCGTGTTTATAATAAGGAAACTCAGGTGTTACACACGTGTGTTATTTATCATTTAATGTTAAATATGCAAGGATAGTTGAGATGTATTGCTCGGCTCATTTTTTCTCTAGTGTTGGAAGCAGCAATTAAGGATGATTCAATACACCGGGGCCTGTCAATGTTGGAGTCTCTGTAGATTAACTTCACACGTGATGTTCCTTTTTAGGTCTGTGCAAGACACAAGCATTTATGGTGTCGTCTCAATTACTTGCCTTTCTGTGTTCTCGGACCGTGTAAAAGGATACCTTCCCGTTTCTCCTACACAGAACTCGTTGTACCATCCGCATTTTATTGTGTACACGCCTGGGTCTACACTGGGATCCTTTATCCTTATGAAATCTCTGATAGAATACGTGGCCATGGTAGCTATGCTGATGTTGCTTCTTAACAGGGACCGTATGATGTTGTTGGCTTCAATGCTCAAAACTATGAAGTTGAACACATCTCCAGGCTGAGGGAATGAACACCTCAAAATTAATTGTACAAGGATGATGGACTTCTTTTACAACCCCACTGCCTCTGCTGTTTCCTTATTAGTTACCTCTATATTCGACTGAAGAAACTTACTGTGTAAGCGAAACATTAAGCAATTAAGATAACTGACTGTTGCATGTGCGTCTTATCTTTCTGTCGGTTCTGTATACTATTATTATTCTGACACCTGTCCGTCACCGCAACACAACGGTAACCTTAGTATAGAGGGCATCTACACCTTCATTGCTCACTCACTAGTTCTGAGTAAGAAAAGATGGATTCGAACAACTGCCTAACATAGACCAATAAACTTGCTGCAGTAATCTTCCATTCTTACTTTTACTAATGGGACTCGCCTCATGTGATGCCATGTCCGGTCTCTGCGCCTCACGTCTGGCGGTACTATTACCCAACCGATGTAATATCAAGCCTGATCACTACCATTAAATCACTCCCTGCTGAATCTGCTCCTTCAGTGCATGCATCACCAAGGATTGCTTCCCTACTGCCAGCTGCCCCATGCAAAAGAAAATTGTTATTAAGAAACTGTCCAATTCCCAGAAGAAATGCCAAATTTCCAATGAAATAAACCAAAGCAAAAAGAAATCTTTCAAATTACCCATCCGCCCAACGTCCCGGCCTCTAATGCTATGAACCCATCATCAGTCCTTTTGGATGAAAACACCAAAAATAAAGCTACCTTGAAACCCAAAACCTTCCTGAAATGAAGTTCCTTGATGTACAGTACATCAAACAAGTCGACTGCCACCCCTGTGATCTCTGCACCAACTGCAGAGCCTTCAACTCCAGGACTACAAACAACCATGTCTGCCACCTTCCCACCATCCGCTAACACGTCAGTTCCAAAATTTTAAGACGCCGTCACTGCCGCAACTGAAGTAATTTAGAACCATATTCCAGGAATTAAAAGAATGCCACTATCATCGCTTCAAACAGTAGCTCCATGTACTCACAGGAACTATGCACCGATCCAATAAAATTCGCCTCTTGCCCTCCATACATCTTCACAACTAACCAAGTAATTGTCTTCGTCAAACGACACAACAGCAAGAACGACATCCCATCCGACCTCTTTTACCTACCAGAAGAAGCCTTCATAAGATCCAAGAACGGTTCCTCAACAATGAACCCCTGTTAAGAACTTCGGATCAACACCTATACGTGTTCCTTTTGCCTACCTTCCTGCCCTTGTGTGCAGCCATAAATACGCACCGCTGCTTAGTCTGTTTCTCCAGCAGAATACGCTCCATTTCACGCTGCTCTTTCCCTATGCTCTCTCATTAATTGAGAGCTTGTTCGTTCATTTTTTAGGCCTCACTTCACACTCTTCAAGATGCTGTAGTACCGCCCATTTCATGGGAACACTTCTGCTCTCATGAACCAGGCAGTACCTGCTCAAGTGAGGGATACATCCTGGAGTTCGTCTCGCTAAATTTATCACAATCAAGGACACGCTTGTGGGTGACTGTTTCAGTGAAGAAGACGCAAACAGAGTAGGGACCAACTCAGCTATCCAGACTCTCGTTTCCTCACATTCACTCCGCTGATGAATTTGTTCTTCGTTAGAAGACTTGATTCCGACGACCGTCGCAAATCGATTGAGAATTAGCACATGATCTGAACTCCAAGAAGTCATCAAGATCCCTCCCGCCTTCTGAAACCTAAAACAGACACTTCTATAATCACTGCTGATGTCTTCACTGTACTCCTCATCTCTCACTACCACATCAATCCACACAACATTGAGCCTGTGTACTACCATCAGATAACTCCTTGCTAGACCTGCTACTCCACCAAGGTTGCTCCCTCAAAAATAAAGAAGCTCTTTTAAATCTGCAGTGCTGACTCCACACCCATAATGAATTCAAAAGATTGACGAATCTAAGAGTTTAAACTATATAGGCGATTAAACAATGATGATTTTCTCGTGCTCCATGCACGAGAAAATCATCATTGAGAAACTCATTGACTCCCAGAAGAAACACCAGATAACAAATGGAACAACGTATGCTGCTGTCACAAGTCTACACGTTGGCACTAAGAAAATACTGTTGCGAAACAACCCGCATTCTCTGCCTCTACTATCATGAATCCAACATCCATCTTTCAAAATCAAGTCACAAAGAAAATCCTTACCTGCATCGTTGTTGCCCACCTAAAAATGCCTCCAGTCCCAAAAAAATAAATGAAATCGCTAACTATACAAATCAGTCTCCCAAAAACGAAGTTGTCTGATGCCGATTCTACTAAAACTGGTTGATAAAACAATTGTTAACCAGGTTCACTCCGGAGTACACATCCCAGAATCAAATGAGCTCATTGTTACCTCTTAAGTATTCATTCCTAACAAAAGTGCCGCCTATGCCATCCACTGCTGAACTTTCAGTCTCCAGACACCAAACTGCCAAGTTTGGCACCTTGGCATCCACTACCAATACTTAATTCCTAGTCAGTCCGGACACCTCTGACGCCGCCGAAATCTTTTCTGACAATTTCCCAGAAGATAAAGGAATTTAAGCTGCCCTTACCACTGCATTAAAATAAAAAATAATGATTGCTGATGACCTTTGTCTGGAAAAAAACACTGCTTTTACACCTCTGACAAGAGATTCAAGCATTCCAAGGAACTCCACACACGACTATACAACGGCTCGGTAAAGTGTGCCTGCGCTTCTCCTTGCTTTCCCTCTTTTTATTTTCTCTACAAGGACGACATTCCCATCGACCTATTCCATTTACCAAAAGAAGCCTTCGAAAGGTTCATGAATGGTTCCCCACTTATTTAAATTATGAATAATAAGGGGCCTAAAAGTGATCCAGTGACTCTAAAATTACATAATTACTGGGAAATTATTTATTCCTTCTGGTGTGAAGACCGATGGAAAATAACACTTAAAATTTAAGTACATCTCTTTTTTTCTTGTTAGTAAACTGTCCAGAGTTACTTTTAAGTAGACCTAACTTCTCTCTAATCTATGTCTATATACTTTGGAAAAAGTTTTGTATCTATCTTTGATGCCTTTGCCGCTTCAATTTCAAAATCATGTTTACCTTTTCTTCTACCTTTTTTTAAACTCTCTTTCAATATGAAAGTATTAGTTCATAAAATTACCATCTCCTCTACAAATACGCCTATAAATTCCTTTCTATATATATATATATATATATATATATATATATATATATATATATATATATATATATATATATATATATATATATATATATATATATTATTATTATTATTATTATTATTATAATCAAAAATATATATATATTAATAGTTCTTTTGGTTATAACTTTTCAAGACATGACAGGTGGTCTCTAGGCCCATTACAATCTACGGAACAATAGCTTGTATTACATTCACTCACACATTTCCATTCAATGATTAATATAATCGATTTGTGTTCGCTCTCGCTAAGCTCTTCTGTAATCTCCAGATTATAAATAAAAGTTCTCATGATTTGCCGGAACCAAAATTAGACACCATCTTCCCTCGTTGTTTCTCTTACAAACTTGAAAAAAAGTCCTGAATTACGTCTAGGAAGACATGTAATGGTACATTGATAGTTAGATATTTTTTTTCGGTTTGAATAAAGTTAAAATCCTCTTGAATTACTACGTCATCTAATTCAACAGATTTAATTATGATTCTTTGGCCCCTCAAATAATGTTTTCAGTTTCTTCATTCCATCTCCCAGGACTGAGTTCATCTTGGTCACAAGCTTCACTTAACATTCTCACGGATCCTGAGCTCAAAGCATTAACATTTTTGCACCCAAAAAAGTCTTCCTTGGATTCTAAGTTTGGGGACAGTATATCTGACAGCAAAATTTTTTACGTTTCTCTGAAAAATTATACCTATTATTTGTGTCTGTATCATCAGTCTTTATTCCTGTGTTTATACAGTAATTCAATTTTTTTCGCATAAATAGTTCTACCCCACCAACCTCCTATTATTTTTGTCAACATAGAACAACTTATCTCCTGATTGTTGGACTCTGCTAGCCCATCTCGATTCTTCAAATTAATCCATGTCCAAGTTATTGCAAAAGCATCAACGTGTCCCGTACATGCAACTAATGTTATCTCGTCCTTCTTATTTCTAGCGCTGTGACTATTGGTGTAATACGTACTGAGAAACTCCTTCTTCAGTTTATTTACCCTGCTCATCCACGTCCCTCCATCTCTGCTGCTTCGCTTATCACCTAATGTCTTCAAATTGACACGACCAATATTAACTAATAATCCCGAGTCATTTAACCGATAACTCACATGACTGAAATCCACAATATTGTAACCATGACAATTCACACTGCATAATAATATAATACCAGATTACGTTCTTTTCCTACTAATAGGCATATCTCTGACGGTTTCTAATGTAAAGCGCTAGCAGCTCTCTTCACTAAGCTAGCTAATGTTAGTTGGCATATATATTATTTCTGCCATAAAAGTGGTTCCAGTTGTCAAAATATTCTACTGCAATATCTTTATAGCATTTGTCCAGCCAGCAATTAATACCAGTTGCCCTGGACAACCATTCAGTGGCAACTCCATTCCTCGCTAAGCTACAACATACAACACGGCACTCTTCCTTTTTCCTAATTATGTCTGTTACTGACCTATACCTACTAATCAA
>WNWK01057642.1:0-10683 GCA_009830355.1 Cherax destructor
ATCCTTTGTATAAGGCTCCGACAGTTGATGGTTAATCAACGGGTTCAAATCCCCTCTGTTTCTCTCAGACTTCGGTTTTCACCGAAAATTTTTTGGGCTGAACATTGTTATTTTATGTTCATTGTGTATCTACTAGTGTTACCTTTAAAGGTTTCAGCAAGCGGTTGCTGGTTAAAAAAATTATTACTGAAAAAAGAACTTTATGCAGTTGAACAAGATGCCGTGGATAGCAGTCCTCTCAATGTTTCAACATTTTGCACTTGTTCAACACTCATGATGTTGTTAAGGCATACTGTATGAGCCAGTCAACAACTTATCTAGGTTGGAGATGATGTGTCCAACTATTTCTGTTAAGGCAGTACTTTTGTTTAATGTAGGTTAATATAGGACTCACTCCATGATGAAAAGTTGGAGATGTGTTTTGGTTATATGCCTGTACTAGTTGTACAGGAATAAATTTTGTATTCAACACGTAAGTGGGACCCATAACGTAATGGCTGACGTACTTTCGCACCCTTGTGAGGTCCTTCAAGTATGTAAAATAAATTAAAAAAAAAAATGAAAACAAAAATTATATATATATATGATCCAAAGCTAGATATTTACAGCTGTGATGATCTTAACACTGAAGCAATGAATCCATGTGAGACTCCGTGGTGGTGGTGGTGGTGGTGGTATTGTTGTTGTTGTTGCCTCGATGTTTTCCACAAATCCAACAGTTTCAAACAACCACAATGTCACAAATGATGTCCGGACTCAGTTGAAAGTTGTTCCCTGGTAACGTACAGTTGCCTGATGTTTCTAGTGTGTACTGAGGTACTACTGGTGTAGTGTAGAATTGGTAGTGTTACTCTGTTTCTCAATTGGTGAGTACGCCGCCCCCCCCCCCACTCAGCCTTGAATCCGATGATCCGAGCGGAAACAGGGAAGTGAGATCGAGCGTGGTTAGTCAGTGATTTCAACCTGTGGCCGGAGCCCAGCATTACACCTCTCACCGGGTGAAAAGGGGATATAGCAGCACGAGACACTCACCCCACCTTAACAAGCAAACTACCATTCAACCATCCTCTACATACCTTCACACTTTCATCACTCCTATCTATGGACTTTTCCCTCACAAGTTCTTATTAAGCCAAATTTATATATATTGAATATTATTTAATGATGTTCTTTTATATTGACAGTGTATATCCGGAAGTACTCGATTGTATAAACGGACCTCGCGAAGGAGTGCAGAGCTGCGATGCTACAAATTGATATTACACAGCTGTCATCGCATCCTTGGTCACTCCTCCACAAGCTCCGTGGACGATACTTCCTTATTATTAAGTTCCTGGTGCGACCTGTGGTCGTGAGGGAGGTGTTACGAATTCACCCTTACCCGACATTGTATATTTGAGCATATTCCAGTAGGTTGGTAGACAGCAACCACCCAGGGAAGTACTACCGTCCTGCCAGGTGACTGTGAAACAGAAACCTGAAACTGTTTTACATGATGGTAGGATTGCTGGTGTCTTTTTTTCTGTCTCATAAACACGCTGGATAACAGGAATATCTCAGCTACTTCTACTTACACTTTAGGTCACACTACACTGGCATACACATGCATATATATACATACACACATCTAGGTTTTCTTCTTTTTCTTAATAGCTCTTGTTCTTTTTATTTTCTCTATTGTCCATGGGGAAGTGGAAAAGAATCTTTCCTCCGTAAGCCATGCGTGTCGTATGAGGCGACTAAGATGCGGAGCAATGGGCTAGTAACCCCTTCTCCTGTACAAATCTACTAAAAACGAGAAGAAAAACTTTATAAAATTGGGTTGTCTGAATGTGCGTGGATGTAGTGCGGATGATAAGAAAGAGATGATTACCGATGTTATGAATGAAAGAAGTTGGATGTCCTGGCCCTAAGCGAAACAAAGCTGAAGGGGGTAGGCGAGTTTCAGTGGGGAGAAATAAATGGGATTAAGTCAGGAGTATCTGAGAGAGTTAGAGCTAAGGAAGGGGTAGCAATAATGTTGAAGGATCAGTTATGGAAGGAAAAGAGGAATATAAATGTGTAAATTCAAGGATTATGTGGATTAAAATAAGGGTCTGATGCGAAAAGTGGGTCATAATAAGCGTGTATGCACCTGGAGAAGAGAGGAGTGTAGAGGAGAGAGAGAGATTTTGGGAGATGTTAAGCGAATGTATAGGAACTTTTGAACCAAATGAGAGAGTAATTGTGGTAGGGGACCTAAATGCTAAAGTGGGAGAAACATGCAGAGAGGGTGTATAGGTAAGTTTGGGGTGCCAGGTGTAAATGATAATGGGAGCCCTTTGATTGAACTTTGTATAGAAAGGGGTTTAGTTATAGGTAATACATATTTTAAGAAAAAGAGGATAAATAAGTATACAAGATATGATGTAGGGCGTAATGACAGTAGTTTGTTGGACTATGTATTGATAGATAAAAGACTGTTGAGTAGACTTCAGGATGTACATGTTTATAGAGGGCTACAGATATATCAGATCACTTTTTAGTTATAGCTACAGTGGGAGTAAAAGGTAGATGGGATACAAGGAAAATAGAATCAGTAAGTAAAAGAGAGGTGAGGTTTATAAACTAAAAGAGGAGGCAGTTAGGGTAAGATATAAACAACTATTGGAGGATAGATGGGCTAGTGAGAGTGTAGGCAATGGGGTCGAAAATGTATGGGGTAGATTTAAAAATGTAGTGTTAGAGTGTTCAGCAGAAGTTTGTGGTTACAGGCGAGTGGGTGCGGGAGGGAAGAGGAGCGGTTGGTGGAATGATGATGTAAAGAGAGTAGTAAGGGAGAAAAAGTTAGCATAGAGAGGTTTTTACA
This sequence comes from Cherax destructor, assembly GCA_009830355.1. NCBI lineage: Eukaryota > Metazoa > Arthropoda > Malacostraca > Decapoda > Parastacidae > Cherax > Cherax destructor. The sequence continues at coordinate 2,849 of WNWK01057642.1, forward strand.
AAGTAGAAGTGATGTAAGGAGGGAAGAGTATATGGAGAGAAAAAAGAGGTTAAAAAGAGTGGTGAAGCAATGTAAAAAGGAGCAGATGAGAGAGTGGGTGAGATGTTATCAGCAAATTTTGTTGAAAATAAGAAAAAGTTTTGGAATGAGATTAATAAGTTGAGGAAGCCTAGAGAACAAATGGATTTGACAGTTAAAAATAGGAGAGAGAGTTATTAAATGGAGAGTTAGAGGTATCGGGAAGATGGAGAGAATATTTTGAGGATTTGTTAAATGTTGATGAAGACAGGAAGCTGTGATTTCGTGTGTAGGGCAAGGAGGAATAACATCTTGTAGGAGTGTGGAAGAGCCAGTTGTGGGTGTAGGGGAAGTTCTTGAGGCAGTGGGTAGAATGAAAGGGGTAAGGCAGCTGGGATTGATGGGATAAAGATAGAAATGTTAAAAGGAGGTGGGGATATAATTTTGGAGTGGTTGGTGCTATTATTTAATAAATGTATGGAAGAGGGTAAGGTACCTAGGGATTGGCAGAGAGCGTGTATTGTTCCTTTGTATAAAGGCAAAGGGACAAAAGAGAGTGCAAAAATTATAGGGGAATAAGTCTGTTGAGTGTACCTGGTAAAGTGTATGGTAGAGTTATTATTGAAAGAATTAAGAGTAAAACAGAAAGCAGGATAGCAGATGAACAAGGGCTTTAGGAAAGGTAGGGGGTGTGTAGACCAAGTGTTTACAGTGAAACATATAGGTGAACAGTATTTGGATAAGGGTAAAGATGTTTTTGTGGCATTTATGGATTTGGAAAAGGCGTATGATAGGGTAGATAGGGGGCAATGTGGCAGATGTTGCAGGTGTATGGAATAGGAGGAAGGTTACTGAAAGCAGTGAAGAGTTTTTATGAGGATAGTGAGGCTCAGGTTAGAGTGTGTAGGAGGGAAGGGGACTATTTCCCAGTAAAAGTGGGCCTTAGACAAGGATGTGTGATGTCACCGTGGTTGTTCAATATATTTATAGATGGGGTTGTAAGAGAAGTGAATGCGAGGGTCTTGGCAAGAGGTGTTGGGCTAAAAGATAAAGAAGCAAATACAAAGTGGGAGTTGTCACAGTTGCTTTTGCTGATGACACTGTGCTTTGGGAGATTCTGAAGAGAAGCTGCAGAGGTTGGTGGATGAATTTGGTAGGGTGTGTAAAAGAAGAAAATTGAAAGTGAATATAGGAAAGAGTAAGGTGATGAGGATAACAAAAATAATAGGTGACGAAAGATTGGATATCAGATTGGAGGAGAGAGTATGGAGGAGGTGAATGTATTCAGATATTTGGGAGTGGACATGTCGGCGGATGGGTCTATGAAGGATGAGGTGAATCATAGAATTGATGAGGGAAAAGGGTGAGTGGAGCACTTCGGAGTCTGTGGAGACAAAGAACCTTGTCCATGGAAGTAAAGAGGGAATGTATGAGAGTATAGTTATACCAACGCTCTTATATGGGTGTGAAGCATGGGTGATGAATGTTGCAACGAGGAGAAGGCTGGAGGCAGTGGAGATGTCATGTCTGAGGTCAATGTGTGGTGTGAATATAATGCAGAGAATTCGGAGTTTGGAAATTAGGAGGAGGTGCGGGATTACCAAAACGATTGTCCAGAGAGCTGAGGAGGGTTTTTGAGGTGGTTTGGACATGTAGAAGAATGGAACGAGACAGAGTGACTTCGAGTGTATAAATCTGTAGTGGAGGGAAGGCGGGTAGGGGTCGGCCTAGGAAAGGTTGGAGGAGGGGTAAAGGAAGTTTTGTGTGCGAGGGCTTGGACTTCCAGCAAGCATTGTGAGCGTATTTGATAGGAGTGAATGGAGGCATATGGTTTTTAATACTTGACGTGCTGTTGGAGTGTGAGCAAAGTAACATTTCTGAAGGGATTCAGGGAAACCGGCAGGCCGGACTTGAGTTCTGGAGATGGGAAGTACAGTGCCGGCACTCTGAAGGAGGGGTGTTAATGTTGCAGTTTTATAACTGTAGTGTAAAGCACCCTTCTGGCAAGACAGTGATGGAGTGAATGATGATGAAAGTTTTTCTTTTTCGGGCCACCCTGCCTTGGTGGGAATCGGCCGATGTGTTAATAAAAAATAAATAAAAAAAAATTATTATTATTATGAATATAAGAGTTATATTGATAAATTTTATATACCCTGTATGTCTAGGTAGGGTTTTATGTGATGTATAGTTAACTACCCATCCGCTCGTTAACAGGTCGGGAATTCCCGCCTTACCACGTCATCGTACCCAATGATGTGGCCACCTCAGTCAGTCATCAGCGGATCTTTCATAGAGGACAGTCCTCTCTCACATTTCCTAAGAAGCACCTCGATTCTTGGATTTATTCTTCTGGCCCTCGTGAGGTTCCCTAGTGAGCCTCCAGCACCTTGAGCGGTGTTCGTCTCTAACGCTGCTCAGAGCAAGAGTGTGTGCTGCAGTAATGGAGACACTGGCATTTGTCTCTAACGCTGCTCAAAGCAAGAGTGTGTGTTGCTGTATTGGAGACACTGGAGTTTGTCTCTAGCTCTGCCAGAAGAGAGTCGTCTGCGTGTGTTGCAGTTTTGAAGACACTGGAGTTTGTCTTTAGTTCTGGTAGAAGCTAGTTTAAGCGACATATTCTTAAAGAGGACTGTGTGAAAGTCCTGGGAAATAGATTCATCGGAAAACTTCTAAGTGTAGCATATTCCTATTGTGAAAGGAATGTCTTGCGACTCTAGTGCCATTTAGCGTGATAAATAAGAAAGAATATTGTGTATTGTACACTATATTATTAAGTGAACTTAGTTTAATTTATTTGTAAGTACTCTGTTTTATGGTGACACCATTTTAAATACTCAATATAAAACCCTTCTATGGTTTATTAAGAAAATTAATAAAAAACAGAAAAAAGCATTGTGATTTCGCTCCTATTGAATCCTTTATGATTTCCTTTACAACAGGTTAGTTAGTTTGATATCTTTATTATGCACCCCATACCCATCCTGTGGGCGGTAGTCAAAAGATTACAGAGGTACATAATGGGTCCAGGGACTGGACCTCAAAGTTTGATGGCTGAGCAAGTTACAAAGGTAATGAACTCAGATGGTCACAATCATGACAAGTTACAAAGGTATTTGCAGATTACAGAGGTATATATAGGGTCCAGAGACTGGGCCCCAAAGTTTTGATAGCTGAACAAGGTACAATGGTAATTAATTCACTAGTTACAAGGTAATGAATCATGTAAGTAAATTTACTTACGTCTGTACATGGTTGCACTCATGAACAAATTATAAAGCAATGAGCAATCTATTAGTCTACACCCAGCCACAACTGTAATGAGTTATTGGTGCAAATTTTAATTGTTGGGTCACACACACACATATACATATACACATACACACGCATACATGTATATACATACACACATACACATACACACATGTACATACACACACACACACACACACACAGTTACCAGCCCCGGTGGCTAGTGGTAAGCCTTGCACGCACGAGGCGTTAACCAGTGGCAGAAACATTTCAAGTGTTTCCTTACACACACACACATACATACAACAGGCCTAGTGTCTAATTGACATTCTAGGACAAATGGTAACTAACGCCCCGGGCCAGTGGTAAGCTCTGCTTCAACGGAGGCGGGTTCAGGGGGCAAAACATTTATGTTTCCACACACATACACACAACACAACAGGCCTAGTGTCTATGACAGTGCCTAGGACAATGGTAACTAACTAACTAACGTCAATGCTTTATTTAAGGAAAGTCAGGTATTTTCAGAATGGTCTGTAATATACCACTGTGATAAATATGACATATCTTGAACATTTCTGAGTGAGTAGTCTCTGAATTCATTAATTTTATCGCACTCCAGTACATAATGACGCAGGGTGTGACAATAATCCAACTGGCAAAGTTTACATCTTGTTTGGTCTACATCTGGTGGTGGTGATTTAACCTGCCAAAGATACTTGTAACCCAGCCGGAGGCGGGCGGTAGTGACATCCAAGAGTCTGCTTATTTTGTTGGATGCACCATAGACATGTGGCTCCTCCTGCATGATAGAATGATGATAGATGGACTGACTGGTGTCAAACTCCTGAGTCTTAAGTCAATAAAATTCAGTTGAAGTTCTTTTCGTATTATTGTTCTCAAACTGCTAACTGACAAGCCAAGATTGTAATCTATCCCCTCTTTGAAAGCATAAAACTTAGCCAATTTATCAGTTCTATCATGCATCTGAAGACCAATGTGAGATGGAATCCACAGCATGTGCACTCTACCATACCTGTGCCTGGCTTCTGACACGAGCATGCTACAAGTTATACTTGATGAGTTGAGAGCATTTATGGATGACAGAGAATCAGTTACAATTAGAGAGTTAACCTTAGATACATGGACGCATTTGAGTGCAAGGAGTATGGCAAACAGTTCTGTCTGAAGGGTAGAGGCCCAGTTATTGATGCGTGCTCCAATTTCTTTAAGAGAGCCATCACTCTGTATGACAACAGCAGCACTACCAGCTGCACCAGTGGATTGGTGAACAGAACCATCAACGTAAATAATTTGTGAGAGAGTGTGCTGTTTGGCTAAATTATCAATACAGTTTAAGGCATCATGTTTGGCTTCAAGGCGAAGCTTTGGTTGTGATTTAAAGTAGTTTGGGGAAATGGAGGGATGGTAGTTTGGAATGGGGTAATATTCCATGGAGCGGAGAAGTGCCGCTGTTGCCTTACTTGCCACAGATCATGTATCTGATTCATGCGGAGGTCGGTTCCAGTTTTTTCGATCCATCTGGAGGGGTGTTCACCAGTGCTGAGGAAAGTTTGGAGGGCTTCTGTGCATGGGTTTGAATGGGCTTGCCTGAGCATATTAACCCCAATTAGGATATTTCTTTCAGTAACACGATCTCTGATGCTTGGAATATCAAGTTCTTTCTGCATATTTAAAATTTTGGCAGTACGAGGGCATCCTAAAATGATCCTCATTGCTTCGTTCTGCAGTTTTTCCAACCCTCCAAGCTTCCAGTCAGACACAAGAGCAAGTAGTGGGCAGCATAATCAACTAATGATCTAATATAAGCAAGATACATCATTTTCACAATTTTAACATTAGCACCATACCTGGGGTGAAACCCTGCCACAACTCTAAGTGCTCTCAGCCTTTCTTTGTATTGACGACAAAGTCTCGTTACAACAGGTCCAAGTAGTGGGACCTCAAAGCCTAGATACCTGTATCTGTTTACATATTCTAAAGAGACCCATCATGCAACTGGATCTGGCGAACTGTGCCTCTCTGTCGAGGAGGACGCCTATTGAGTATCTTTGTTTTATCAGTAGAGATTATCAACCCCAGGTCTTGACACGAGGCTAGTACATGGTTAAGGATGTTTTGGGTGTTGGAGAATCCGGTGGTGTGAATCATTATATCATCAGCAAAACTGATCATATAATGATGGGGCTCATAGAGCATAGCATTAAGTAAGGCATTAATTAGAATATTGAATAGAGTGGGACTGAGCACACCTCCCTGTGGGTTCCTAATTCAAAGTCTTTAGTTATACTTCTATGCCCCTGGAACAACACAGAAGACTTTCTGTTGGACAGGTAGCCTTTAATCCAGCGGAGAAGCCATCCTCCAACATCCATTCTGGAAGTTCACTAATGATTACATGTCTGTTGGCAACATCAAAAGCAGATTTAAGGTCAAGGAAGGTAGTGTATGAGCTGTCAGTGTGCAGAGTGAAAGGTGGCTATGCATTGGTGCACACTCCTTCCATGCATGAAACCATGCAACCGGGGGACAAAAATGTTTGATTCTGTACATGAGACGATTAAGAATCATCCTCTCAAATGTTTTACATAAGCAGCTAGTAAGAGATATTGGGCGAAATGAATTTTGTTGATTGGGCTTAGGAATGGGAATGATGAGGCTGTTGGTCCAAGATTTAGGAGCTCCCCAGTTACATAGCTCATGTTGTATAATTCGAGTAAAGGATTGCCTGGTACTCGACACAGCAATCTTAGTATATTGTAGGTAATACCATCCTCACCAGGTGACGTGAGTTGCCTTTAGTTAGTGCTGCATCAAGTTCAAAGTCAGTGAAAGGAATGTTACAGTCATCTTCCTTGCTTGAGCATAAAACAAACAAGTCTCCCTAGCATCATATTTGTCATTTAATTTCGCCTGTGTGGTAATGGGAAGATTTTCATAGCTTGATGTAACAGCCCAAGCACTGACTAGCTCATTCGCCCTATGTGGGATGAGGGTGTGCAATCTGACCGGTTCTGTTACCCTTAATTTATTTATGTCCCTCCATGCTCGGCTAATGGGGTGTGAGCATTGAGACCATTGACAAATTTTCCCAGTCAGTTTGCCGCAGCTCTGTCATACGCTCTCTTGCAGCAGCAAGGGCAGTTTGAAAGAGCCTCAGCATTCCAGGGTACGATGTTTTCTATAGGCTAGGCCTATTCTGCGAGCAGTACGTTTCAGTGTTCGAAGTTTAAGATCATTGTAATAAGTATGGTTATTATAGGAGGTATGATTGTTATGGAAGTTGGTTGGGTTAACAGTTCCAGGAGGTTTTTGAGGCGGCTCTAAGTAGTTCTGAATACTGCTCACAAGGTCATTGTTAAAGGTCTCAACAGAAAGAACACACATAGAATTATACCAGTCAGTCACATGTGCAACAAAGTCCTCATGTTGATCAGGGAACATTAAAACGTTTCCGTTTGAATATTCCACCAGGAAGGATAGTATTACCTATATCTAGTGAGGTTAGCCTTGGGAAATGGTCTGATGATATATCTGATACAATGGTAGACTCACAGCTGGCAAGTAATGTTGAAGCCAAGACACAGATCAAGGATGCCTCCATAGATATGTGTGGGTTCAAGGTCACCACAATTTGCACATTATCATGACTGTTTAACAGTGACAGCAGTTGGTTACCATTACGATTACCAAACTGTGAGCTTCCAATGCTTTTGTGTCTTGCATTATAATCTCCAATTATAAGAGTAGGCTCAGACTGAGCACAAGTTGGGAGCTCCAAGTATGAACTTATCAGCAGGAGCATACAAATTAAATATGTTGAGAGCAGAGTTCCCAATATAAATCCTAACACCATGGTATTGCAGTCCCTCTGTTTTTTATGTGTGAGAAGTTGATGGGAAGTGATTTTTTAATATATAGAACATAGAGTTAGTAGATTTGAGATTATATCAACAAATGATGGCAATTTGGGGGCTGGGATTTTTCAGGGACTCTGCACTCTTGTAGACACACAATATCAATGGGTTCGGTGGTTACTTTATGATGAAGGTCAGGAAGTCTTTTTCTAAGTGATGCAATATTCCAGCTAAAAATATTAAGTTTATGCGAGGACTGATCCATTATAGAAGTCCTGGAATCTGGCTTAGTTTCTCAAAACACAATGAAAAATTGTTCATATAAAGAGCAGACCTCATCAATGTCAGCAGTGTTACCCTGGTCCATGAGTTTTCTAAGTGCACTACCAGTTGTGAGGGCGAAACAGGCCCTAGACTTGCCAAGGTCGTAACAGTATAGTACAGTGCAGTAGTACAGTATAGTATTACAGTACAGTAGTACAGTACAAAAGCACAGTATAGAAGAACAGTATAGTGTACATACAGTAGTGTAGTACAGTATATTAGTGAGGTGTAGTAGCACAGAATAGTAGTACAGTACATTATTTCTGAACAGTAGTGCAGTACAATAGTTCAGTATAGTATAGTAGTACAGTACAGTAGTACAGAAAAGTAGTACAGTACAGTAGTACAGATAGTAATACAGTT
>WNWK01057643.1:0-10682 GCA_009830355.1 Cherax destructor
TATAGAATATTTCATATTATTTTCGAAAAATACATGAAACTTAAAAAGCTCAGAAAAATGTGCTAAAATTGCATTTTATGGCATATTTCGACGTTTTAGATCGGTTTGAGTGCTTTTCTGGAAACTCATTTTTAGCTAAAATGCTTAGATTTTCACACTTTTCAATGAATTACTATATTGAAATTTATGGGAAAAATAAGAAAATTTTATGATTTTCTTTTAGGAAGCTTACTTATAGCTATATTTTTTCTAAAAATAGTTTTTCAAAATCCTTGAAAATACTTTGAATCGTCAAAAATACAATAAAATAACGTTTTATAAGCATTTTTAATATTTTTAAATTATTTACATATTTTAAAAAAAACCCATTAAAATCTATAAAAATCAATATTTTTATAGAATATTTCATATTATTTTCGAAAATACATGGGAAAAATTAAAGCTCAGAAAAATGTGCTAAAATCGTATTTTATTGCATATTTCGAAGTTTTAGAGCGGTTTGAGTCTTTTCGGCAAAACTCATTTTTCAGCTAAAATACTTAGATTTTCACACTTTTAAATTGAATTTTCTGCAATTGAAATTTATGGGAAAAGTAAGCAAAATTTTATGATTTTCTTTTAGGAAGCTTATATGGTATATTTATCTAAAAAATAGTTTTCCGAAAATCCCCTAAAATGCCTTGAATCATCAAAAATGCAATAAAATCAAGTTTTATAGCATTTTTGAATATTTATTAATTATTTACATATTTTTAAAAATCCATTAAAAATCTATAAAAATCAATATTTTATAGAATATTTCATATTATTTCGAAAATACATGAAACTTTAAAAAGCTCAGAAAATGTGCTAAAATCGCATTTTATGGCATATTTCGACGTTTTAAGGCGGTTTGATGCTTTTCTGACAAAACTCATTTTTAGCTAAAATACTTGATTTTCACACTTTTAAATTGAATTTCTACTGCAATTAAATTTATGGAAAAGTAAAACAAAATTTTATGATTTTCTTTTAGGAAGCTTAATTATAGTATATATTTATCTAAAAATAGTTTTCGAAAATCCTCTAAAATTCCTTGAATCGTCAAAAATGCAATAAAATCAAGTTTTATAACATTTTGAATATTTATTAATTATTTACATATTTTTAAAAAATCCTATTAAAAATCTATAAAATCAATATTTTTATAAGAAAATTTCATATTATTTTCGAAAAATACATGGAAACTTTAAAAGCTCAGAAAAATGTGCTAAAATCGCATTTTATGGCATATTTCGACGTTTTAGGGCGGTTTGATGCTTTTCTGACAAAACTCATTTTTTAGCTATAATACTTACATTTTCACACTTTTAAATAGAATTTGTACTGGAATTGAAATTTATGGGAAAAGTAAGCAAAATTTTATGATTTTCTTTTAGGAAGCTTCAGAAAATCAGTGAAAATGCCTTGAATCGTCAAAAAATGCAATACAATATCGTTTTATAGCATTTTTGAATATTTAATAATTATTTACATATTTTTAAGAAATCCCATTAAAAATCTATAAAAATCAATATTTTTATAGAATATTTCATATTATTTTCGAAAAATACATGAAACATTAAAAAGCTCAGAAAAATGTGCTAAAATCATATTTTATTGCATATTTCGACATTTAGAGCGGTTTGAGTGCTTTTCTGGCAAAATACTTACATTTTCACACTTTTAAATAGAATTTCTACTGCAATTGAAATTTATGGGAAAAGTAAGCAAAATTTTATGATTTTCTTTTTGGAAAACTTACTCATAGGTATATTTTATCTAAAAAATAGTTTTCAAGAAAATCCGTGAAAATGCCTTGAATCGTCAAAAATACAATAAAATATCGTTTTATAGCATTTTGAATATTTATAAAATTATTTACATATTTTTAAAGAAATCCAATAAAATCTATAAAATCAATATTTTTTTAGAATATTTCATATTATTTTCGAAAATACATGAAACATTAAAAAACTCAGAAAAATTTGCTAAAATCGTTTTATTGCATATTTCGAAGTTTTAGGACAGTCTAAGTGCTTTTCTGGCAAAACTCATTTTTCAGCTAAAATACTTAGATTTTCACACTTTTAAATTGAATTTCTACCGCAATTGAAATTTATGGGAAAAGTAAGCAAAATTTTATGATTTTCTTTTGGAAGTTTACTCACAGTATATTTTATCTAAAAATAGTTTTCAGAAAATCCTTAAAAATGCCTTAAATCTTCAAAAATGCAATAAAATCAAGTTTTATAGCATTTTTGAATGTTTTAATTATTTACATATTTTTAAAAAATCCCATTAAAAATCTATAAAAATCAATATTTTTATAGAATATTTCATATTATTTTCGAAAATAATGAAACATTAAAAAGCTCCGAAAAATGTGCTAAATCGTATTTTATTGCATGTTTCGACGTTTAAGCGGTTGGATGCTTTTCTGACAAAACTCATTTTAGCTAAAATACTTAGATTTTACACTTTTAAATACTCATTCGACTGCAATTGAAATTTATGGGAAAAGTAAGCAAAATTTTATGATTTTATTTTAGGAACTTACTCATAGGTATTTTATCTAAAATAGTTTTCAGAAAATCCGTGAAAATGCCTTAAATCGTCAAAAATGGAATAAAATATAGTTTATAGCATTTTGAATATTTATTAATTATTTACATATTTTAAAACTTCCATTAAAATCTATAAAAATCAATATTTTTATAGAATATTTCATATTATTTTCGAAAAATACATGAAACATTAAAGCTCAAAAAAAATGTGCTAAAATCATTTTTTTGCATATTTCGACGTTTTAAGAGAGTTTGAGTGCTTTCTGGCAAAACTATTTTTTAGCTAAAATCTACATTTTCACCTTTTAAATAGTTTCTACTACAATTGAAATTTATGGAAAAGTAATAAAATTTTTTGATTTTATTTTAGGAAACTTACTCATGGGTATTTTATCGAAAAATAGTTTTCAGAAAATCCGTGAAAATGCCTTGAATCGTCAAAAAATGCAATAAAATATCGTTTTATAGCATTTTTTAAAAATTTATTAATTATTTACATATTTTTAAAAACTCCCATTAAAAATCTATAAAATCAATATTTTTTTAGAATATTTCATATTATTTTCGAAAAAAACATGAATCATTAAAAAACTCAGAAAAATGTACTAAAATCATATTTTATTGCATATTTCGACGTTTTAGAGTTTGAGTGCTTTTCTGTAAAAATAATTTTTCTAAAATACTTAATTTTCACACTTTTAAATTGAATTTCTGCGAATTGAAATTTATGGGAAAAGTAAGCAAAATTTTATGATTTTCTTTTAGGAAGCTTACTCATGGTATATGTTTATCTAAAATAGTTTTCGAAATCCTCTAAAATATTGAATCATCAAAAAATGCAATAAAATAACGTTTTATAGCATTTTAATATTTTTAAATTATTTACATATTTTTAAAAAATCCCATTAAAAATCTATAAAAACATTATTTTTAAGAATATTTCATATTATTTTCGAAAAATAAATGAAACATTAAAAGCTCAGAAAAATGTGCTAAAATCGTATTTTATTGCATATTTTGACGTTTTAGAACAGTTTGAGTGCTTTTCTAAAATTTTAAAATACTTACATTTTCACACTTTTAAATTAAATTTCTACTGCAATTGAAATTTATGGGAAAAGTAAGCAAAATTTTATGATTTTCTTTTAGGAAGCTTACTCATAGGTATATTTTATCTAAAAAATAGTTGTCAGAAATCCTAGAAATGCCTTGAATCTCAAAATGCAATAAAATAAGTTTTATAGCATTTTTGAATATTTATTAATTATTTAAAATATTTTTAAAAATCCATTAAAATCTATAAAAATCAATATTTTTATAGAATATTTCATATTATTTTCGAAAAATACATGAAACATTAAAAGCTCAGAAAATGTGCTAAATGATTTTATTGCATATTTCGACGTTTTAGAGCGGTTTGAGTGATTTTCTGCAAAACTCATTTTAGCTAAAATACTTACATTTTCACACTTTTTAATAGAATTTCTACTGCAATTGAAATTTATGGGAAAAGTAAGCAAAATTTTATGATTTTCTTTTGGAAACTTACTCATAGGTATATTTATCTAAAAAAATAGTTTTTCGAAAATCCATGAAAATCTATAAATCGTAAAATGAATAAATATGATTTATAGCATTTTTGAATATTTATTAATTATTTACATATTTTTAAAAACTTCCATTAAAAATCTATAAAAATCAATATTTTTATAGAGATATTTCATATTATTTTCGAAAAATACATGAAACATTAAAAGGTCAGAAAAATGATCTAAAATCGTATTTTATTGCATATTTCGACGTTTTAGAGCGGTTTGAGTGCTTTTCTGGCAAAACTCATTTTCAGCTAAAATACTTACATTTTCACACTTTTAAATAGAATTTCTACTGCAATTGAAATTTATGGGAAAAGTAAGCAAAATTTTATGATTTTCTTTTAGAAATTATATAGGTATATATTTTTCTAAAAAATAGTTTTCGAAAATCCTTTAAAATGCCTTAAATCGTCAAAAATGCAATAAAATCAAGTTTTATAGCATTTTGAATATTTATAATTATTTACATATTTTTAAAAATCCCATTAAAAATCTATAAAATCAATATTTTTATAGAATATTTCATATTATTTTCGAAAAAAACATGAAACATTAAAAAGCTCAGAAAATGGCTAAAATCGTATTTTATTGCATATTTCGACGTTTTAAGCGGTTTGAGTGCTTTTCTGCAAAACTAATTTTTTAGCTAAAATACTTACATTTTCACACTTTTAAATTGAATTTCTGCAATTGAAATTTATGGGAAAAGTAAGCAAAATTTTATGATTTTCTTTAGGAAGCTTAATATAGGTATATTTTTATCTAAAAAATAGTTTTTCAAAATCCTGAAAATGCCTTAATCGTCAAAAAATGCAATAAAATAAGTTTTATAGCATTTTAATATTTATAAATTATTTACATATTTTAAAATCCCATTAAAAATCTATAAAAATCATATTTTTATAGAATATTTCATATTATTTTCGAAAAATACATGAAACATTAAAAAGCTCAGAAAATGTGCTAAAATGTATTTTATTGCATATTTAGACGTTTTAGAGCGGTTTGAGTGCTTTTCATGGCAAAACTCATTTTAGCTAAAAATACTTACATTTTCCACTTTTAAATGAATTTACTGCAATTGAAATTGATGGAAAAGTAACAAAATTTTATGATTTTCTTTTAGGAGCTTACTCATAGGTATATTTTATCTAAAAAAATAGTTTTTCACAAATCCTTAAAATGCGTTAAATCTGTCAAAATGCAATAAAATCAAGTTTTATAGCATTTTGAATATTTATAATTATTACATATTTTTAAAAATCCCATTAAAGTCTATAAAAATCAATATTTTTATAGAATATTTCATATTATTTTCGAAAAAATAAATGAAGTTAAAGCTTAGAAAATGTGCAAAATCGTATTTTATTGCATATTTCGACGTTTAGAGCGGTTTGAGTGCTTTTCTGGCAAAACTCATTTTCAGCTAAAATATTAGATTTTCACACTTTTAAATTGAATTTCTACTGCAATTGAAATTTATGGGAAAAGTAAGCAAAATTTTATGATTTTCTTTTTAGGAAGCTTAATTATAGGTATATAATCTAAAAAATAGTTTTTCCAAAATCCTCTAAAATGCTTGAATCGTCAAAAATGCAATAAAATCAAGTTTATAGCATTTGAATATTTATTAATTATTTACATATTTTAAAAATCCTATTAAAAATCTATAAAACATAATATTTTTATAGAATATTTCCCTATTATTTTCGAAAATACATGGGGAAAATTTAAAGCTCAGAAAAAGTGCAGTAAAAAATTTTTTGGTATTTCGACGTTTTAGGGCAGTTTGATGCTTTCTGACAAAAATCTTTTTTAGCTATAATCCCTTTCCCCACTTTTAAATGAATTTTTTACTGGGAAATTGAAATTTTAGGAAAAGTAGGGAAAATTTTATGATTTTTTTTTTAGGAAGCTTGGAAATCGGGGAAATGTGAAACTCAAAATGCAATACAATTCGTTTTATGGGATTTTTAAATATTTAATAATTATTTACATATTTTTTAAAAATCCCTTAAATCTAAAAAATCAATTTTTTATAGAATTTTATTTATTTTCGAAAAAAACATGAAACATTAAAAAGCTCAGAAAATGTTAAAATCATATTTTTTTGCATATTTCGACATTTAGAGCAGTTTGAGTGCTTTTCTTGAAAAAACTTACATTTTCACACTTTTAAATAGAATTTTCTGAATTGAAATTTTATGGGAAAAGTAAGCAAAATTTTTTGATTTTTCTTTTGGAACCCTTTCTCATAGGTATATTTTATCTAAAAAAAAGTTTTCAGAAAATCCTAAAGCATATTGATCGTCAAAAAGTACAATAAAATATCGTTTTATAGCATTTTTGAATTTTATTAATTATTTACATATTTTTAAAAATCCCATTAAAAAAATCTATAAAAATCAATATTTTTATAGAATTTTATAATTTTTTTCGAAAAAAACATGAAACATTAAAAAACTCAAAAAAAAAGCTCAGAAAAATGTGCTAAAATCGCATTTTTGGCATATTTCTGACGTTTTAGAGCGGTTTGATGCTTTTCGACAAAATCATTTTTATAAAATACTTAGATTTTCAACTTTAAATAGAATTTTACGCAATTGAAATTTATGGGAAAGTAAGCAAAATTTTAGATTTTCTTTAGGAAGCTTACCATAGGTATATTTTATCTAAAAATAGTTTTTCAGAAAATCCGTAAATGCCTTGAATCGTCAAAAAATGCAATGAAATATGTTTTATAGCATTTTTGAATATTTATTAATTATTTACATATTTTTAAAAACTACATTAAAAATCTATAAAAACAAATTTATAGAATATTTCATATTATTTTCGAAAAACATGAAACATTAAAAAGCTCAGAAAATGTCTAAATCGTATTTTATTGCATATTCGACGTTTTAGACGGTTTGAGTGTTTAAATCCTAAAAGTTTAAAAAATAAATCGTTTTATAGCATTTTGAATTTATATTATTTACATATTTTAAAATCCATTAAAATCTATAAAACAATATTTTATAGAATTTAATTATTTTCGAAAACATGAAACTTAAAAGCTCAGAAAAGTCAAATCATTTTAATATTCGACGTTTTAGATTTGTGTTTTGGCAAAATCATTTTTACTAAATATTTTCAACTTTTAAATAATTTCTTAATTGTTTTGGAAGTAAGAAAATTTATGATTTCTTTTAGAGCTTACTCAAGGTATATTTATTAAAAATAGTTTTCAAAATCCTGAAATCCTTAATGTCAAAAATGCAAAATAGTTTAGCATTTTGAATTTATATTTTTTATTTTAAACTAATTAAATCTATAAAACAATATTTTTATAGAATTTCATATTATTTTCGAAAATTCAGAACTTAAAATCGAAATGTGCTAAAATCATTTATGCATATTTGACTTTAGACGTTTAGCTTTTCGCAAATCAAGAAAATACAATTTAATTTAAATGAATTTACTGCAATTGAAATTTTGGAAATAAAATTTATGATTTCTTTAGAAGTTACTAAGGTATTTATCAAAATGTTTCGAAATCCTGAAAATGCCTTAATTCAAAGAATAAAATTTTTATAGATTTGAATTTATTATTATTTATATTTAAAAATCCCTTAAATCATAAAATAATATTTTATAGAATATTTTATATTTCAAAAACATGAAACTTTAAAGCTCAGAAAAAGCAAATCATTTATGCTTTGACGTTTGACGGTTTGATGCTTTTCGCAAAATCATTTTTATAAAATTAATTTTCAACTTTTAAAAATTTCTACTATGAAATTATGGGAAAGTAACAAATTTTGATTTTCTTTGAAGCTCTCAAGGATTTTATAAAAATAGTTTTCAGAAATCCTAAAATCCTTAATTCAAAAATGCAATAAATAGTTATAGCATTTTAATATTTATTTTACATATTTAAAAACCATTAAAATTATAAATATTTTATGAATATTTCATTTATTTCGAAAAACATAATTTAAAAAGCTCAAAATGCTAAATCATTTTTATATTTCGACGTTTAACGTTTGGGCTTTCGGCAAATCATTTTAGCTAAAATATAATTTTCAATTTTAATAAATTCTACTGCATGAAATTAGGAAATAAAAATTTTATGATTTCTTTTGAGTTACTCAGGTATATTTTATTAAAAAAATAGTTTTCAAAAAACCTGAAAATGCCTATAATGTCAAAAATGCAATAAAATAAGTTTATAGCATTTTTGAATATTATAAATTATTTACATATTTTTAAAAAATCATTAAAAATCTATAAAATCAATATTTTTATAGAATATTTCATATTATTTTCGAAAAATACATGAACATTAAAAGCTCAGAAAATGTGCTAAAATCGTATTGTATTGCATATTTCGACGTTTTAGAGCGGTTTGAGTGCTTTTCTGGCAAAACTCATTTTTTAGCTAAAATACTTACATTTTCACATTTTAAATAGAATTTCTACTGCAATTGAAATTTATGGGAAAAGTAAGCAAAATTTTATGATTTTCTTTTAGGAAGCTTACTCAAGGTATATTTTATTAAAAATAGTTTTAAAAATCCTTGAAAATGCCTTAATCGTCAAAAATGCAATAAAATAAGTTTTATAGCATTTTGAATATTTATTAATTATTTACATATTTTTAAAATCCCATTAAAAATCTATAAAATCAATATTTTTAAGTATTTCATTATTTCGAAAATCATGAAACTTAAAAGCTCAGAAATGTCTAAATGCATTTTATGGCATATTTCGACGTTTTAGAGCGGTTTGATGCCCTTTTTGCTAAAACTCATTTTAACTTTAAAATTTTCTGCAATTGAAATTTATGGGAAGAGTAAGCAAATTTTATGATTTTCTTTAGAGCTTACTCATAGGTATATTTTATCTAAAAATATTTCAAAATCTGAAAATGCTTAATCGTCAAAAATGCAATAAAATCGTTTTATAGCATTTTTGAATATTTATTAATTATTTACATATTTTTAAAAACTACCATTAAAAATCTATAAAAATCAATATTTTTATAGAATATTTCATATTATTTTCGAAAAATACATGAAACATTAAAAGCTCAGAAAATGTGCTAAAATCGTATTTTATTGCATATTTCGACGTTTTAGAGCGGTTTGAGTGCTTTTCTGCAAAACTCATTTTTTAGCTAAAATACTTACATTTTCACACTTTTAAATAGAATTTCTACTGCAATTGAAATTTATGGGAAAAGTAAGCAAAATTTTATGATTTTCTTTAGGGAAACTTTCATAGGGATATTTTATAAAAAATAGTTTTTTAAAAATCCTTTAAAATCCTTAATCGTCAAAAAAACAATAAAATGTTTTATAGCATTTTAATTTTATTAATTATTTTAAAAATTTTTAAAAAAACCCATTAAAAATCTATAAAAAACAATATTTTTTTGAATATTTCATATTATTTTCGAAAAAAACATGAAACATTAAAAAACTGAAAAATGTGCTAAAAACTATTTTTTGCATTTTCGACGTTTTAGAGCGGTTTGATGCTTTTTCAAACTCATTTTTTGTAAAATCACATTTTCAATTTTAAATAGAATTTCTATCTTTAAATTTATGGGAAAAATAAGCAAAATTTTATGATTTTCTTTTTTGGAAGCTTACTCAAGGTATATTTTATTTAAAAAAAAAATTTTTTAAAAATCCCTTGAAAATCCCTTAAAAGTAAAAATGCAATAAAATAAAAATTTTTTAATTTTGAATATTTATTAAATTTTTTACATTTTTAAAAAAACCCATTAAAAAACATAAAAATCAATATTTTTAAGATTTTTATTTTTTGAAAAAAACAAAAATTAAAAAACTAGAAAATTTCCAAAATCATTTTATGGGTATTTGACGTTTTAGAGCGGTTTGATGTTTTTTGCAAAACTCATTTTTTTGCTAAAATACTTACATTTTCCACTTTTAAATAGAATTTCTCTGCAATTTAAATTTTTGGGAAAAGTAAGCAAAATTTTTTTTTTCTTTTTGGGAAACTTACTAAAATATTTTATTTAAAAAAAAAGTTTTAAAAAACTTTAAAATGCCTTAAATCGTCAAAAAAAGCAATAAAATAAGTTTTATAAATTTTGAATATTTATTTAAATTTTTTCATTTTTAAAAAAACCCATTAAAAATCAAAAAAAATCAATATTTTATAAATATTTTATTTTTTGAAAAAAACATGAAACTTAAAAACTCGAAAAAATTTAAAATGATTTTTTGGTTTTGACGTTTTAAAAGGGGATCTTTTGAAAAAAATCTTTTTTAAATCAATTTTTCCCTTTTAAAAAAATTTTACTAATTAAATTTTGGGAAAAATAAACAAAATTTTTTTTTTCTTTTGGAAGCTTACCATGGTTTTTTTTAAAAAATGCAAAAACCTTAAAATCCTTAAATCGTAAAAAAAGCAATAAAAAGTTTTTAATTTTTAAAATTTAAATTTTTACATATTTTTAAAAAAAACCCCTTAAAAATCATAAAAA
>WNWK01057644.1:0-10682 GCA_009830355.1 Cherax destructor
ATAACCCTGTTTTTTTGATTTAGAAGGCATTTCTCTATCTTTCAAGTTGAACCAGTTCTCCGTTATAAATAATATCTATATTACCTGCATTGAAAGTAATCTTACCTTTTATCTCATTTCTTAGACTCTTACTATTTGATAGAAAAACCCTTTAAAGGGGAGATGTATTCATTGCCCTCTACTATCTCTTTTTTTTGAACAATTGCTTTGCCACTGAACTCTGTTTTGAACTTTGTGCTTTAAACATATCCCTGGGTCCCGGCAATATCCTGCCTTAACTGCAGATCCCCCCCAAACGAATTGGCTAATGCAACAACTCCAGCCCCAGAGATGAACCCCATCCCTTGCATACATATCCGTTTCCCATAGAATTTGTCATATTTATCAATAAATGGGATTGCAAGCTCCTTGCATACCTGTCTAGCCAGCATAAAAATTATAATCATGGGGCGCTAAACCCCTGGATTTTACAGGCATGTGGGGGAATGGAAAGTATTCAGTCTCAATTCAGGAACTGGTGAGACCCCAATTCCCCCCAGATAAAAAAAACCCCCACCCGCGTCAAGGGAAACCCCCCTTGAGGGGGGCTAGCCAGCAATTTTCAGTGGTCCCTCGACTAACGGTCTTAATCCTTCCCCGACATCAAAAAAATTCACAAAAAAAAAATTTGTAAAGATTAACTATACACATTCACAAAACATTTTAAATATATATAAAGTAGTGTAATAAATTTATAATTAAACATTTAAAATAACTTTTTACCTTTATTGAAAAGAACTGTATCTGGAAGATAGGGATGGGACAGGGGAGGGGGTTTGTTTTGGAAGGGGAATCCCCCCCCTGCCTTCCTGCTACACTCCTGCATGCCTGCTACACTCCCCGATGCCTGTTTCCCTGCTGCTCACCCCTGCATGTCTCACTCCCCGCATGAATGCCCTCCCCGCAGTGCTCCTCCCTGCATGAATGCTACCACTGGGGTGCCACTGGGGAAGCTTCTTTGGACCCATGGTGACTTATTTCAGTGACAATCACTAAAACCCCAATAAACACAACAAATGTATTGTGAATGTTTGAAAGAGCACGCTGGGTATTGTTCACTCAAGTGTAAACAACGCTAGACTGGTGTCCTGCTCGGGGGCATGCAAGCGCAGGCAGCAGACAGGTCTGGTACGGACCGCTACAGTAAACAAGCTACAGAGAAAAATATTGACCATAAAAAGTAACCTTACGAAAAAACCGTTGCTCGGGTCTACTGTATACCAATTGTCCTAGACATCCATTCTATTGCCCACTCCTTTTCTGGCAAGATGCTACATATGATTGGGATCCTTCCTTAGACCTGACTACTTCTATGGCTGACCTGTATTTATCCAGCAGCTCCTGTCTCCTGCCCTTCCCGATGTCATTTCCACCAGCACTAAGACAGTGCTGGTGCTGCTGACATAATATTATCCAACCTGCTGACTATGTCACCAACACCAGCTCCTGGGAAGCACACCCTCTGTCTGACCTTACTATCTCTGTTACAAAAGCATGGCCCACATATCTTACCTGAGTCTCTCCACAATCAGAATATTCTTACCTTGATTTTCAATGAACTGCTATGGCCAGTTCATTGAAAAAAAATACTTTGCCTGGCGATAAGTTTTCAATACATGACACGCAGTTCTTGAGTTTTCCAATTACAGTGGACCCCAGTGTTGTTATTTATTCATTCCAGAATGCTGTTCAAGTGCCATTACAACAATTTATCCCCATAAGGAATAATGTAAATTAGACTAGTCCTTTTAGACCCCCAAAAATACACTTACAAAAGCATTACAAAAATACACTTACATAATTGTTGAGTTTGGAGCACTACTGAACACCGGGGTCCACTGTATTATTATTATTATTATATTTAGAGGAAAGTACTAATCTTACATGGGTCATATATTGTTATTACAGTCAAACTAAGCACTTAATCCACATGAGTCATTCAGTGCTGATAGGTCATACAACACGTGGGGAATGGAGGGCAATCAGATTCAGTTGAAAGGAAGGTGATGACAGGTCTAATTCCTCTCACCATCATCAAGACACCAATTTTGAGCTCATTAAATGAGCTTACCTAGAAGAGCTTTTAATGCTAAAAGCCCCAGAGCTATATTCAAAGTTATTGCAAATTTGTACACATACATACTGCATATAACATAGAACCTAAAAAAGGCCCATGGGATCACTGTGTATCCTCGTTTCTGGTCCAGACAGCACAAAACACTCATGCATGGATTCCCATAGTGTCAGTGCTGTCAAACTGGATGGCTCTCCTTTACCTAGAATAGATGACATCACTAATTTGGTGGAACACAGTTCCTTTGACAGATAAGGCAGATGTAATACAGTAGACCCTTATATTACACTGTAGTTACATTCCTGAAAGTGGTGTTAGATAAATCCGTGTTATATAAACTGAAGACCTCATGGGAAAAATAGGGTTACATTCCTGGGATCCCCCAAAAAGCCAAACAACTCTTTTTAGACATCCAGATCTTACAAAAATAAAAATGATAATGTTTGTGTTGCTTAAAACTACAAATGCAACAGAAATAACATCTTAAATTGTGGTTGCTGGTGTATGTCAGTGATTGTGAAGAGAGTGGAGTTGCATGGTGTGGCTCTACTGGGCTGAGGTGGATGGTTGTTGGTTGTCAGCAGAAGTAGATGGTTGAGGTTCTGGTACTAAAGTTGATGATTGTATTGGAGTGTGCATAAATTCTGTAATGGATCTCTGGCTTCTTTTACCCTGCAGTACATTATACAGCTGACGGTAAGGTATCATCAGCTAGTCTAGACCAGGTTTCAAAGAACTGCTTCTAGATTTGTCAGGATCCTCTTCAGTGAAAAGTCTGGTAGTTTAGCAGTAACATGGAACTGCTCACATAACTGCTGCAATGTTAACTGTTTTTCTTCAGGTTGTTCTTCTTCTATTATGTGGCTCCCTTGTATCTGTGCATTGAGCTCTGGCAACATTTCCTCTGGACTCCTGTCATCGTCATCATCATCATCTTCTAAGAGCTCATTCACATCTTCTTCATTCATATCTTCAAAACCATCACCTTGTAATCTCCTTGCCAGCTGAACAATTTCCTGAACCTGACTCTCAAGCAAGGAAACAACAGTGAAAAATTAACTACAGAAGGCCATAACTTTCCCCCGCCTGCAATTAATGTTGATTGGGGCACTTCCATGCACTTCTAGCACAGCTGATGGCATCTGCAATGTTAAATTTATTCCCGAGCTTGGTACTGCCAGGTTGGAGTCAAAGTCCATCCCAAAATTTTTCCCTGCCAGCAAACTGAACCATGTTAATTTTATGAAGTGTTGTATAAATCATGCCTTAATTTTTTAATAGTGTAATAACAAAAACATGCCAAATAAATCTGTTTAAAATAAGGGTTTTCTGTATTAACCATGACTAACATTCCTCCTTATAACTCATGTTACAATGGGTTAAGGAAATGGAAGGATATCTAGATGTCTTGATTGTTAGTGAAACCTGGGAGCAGCAGTTGCTCTCTTTGAAGGCTTTATTTTAAACAGATACATCAATGCCACTTGACTCTCAAGCTGGCATAATGTGAGTTAGGCTAGCAAGGGTTATTTTCCTGGGCCATGTCTTTGGGAAGTATTGTTTATAGCAGCAAAAGTAGGGATACCTCATTGGCAAATAATCAAAAAAAATGAGAGTTGAAACTGACTTCCAAAAGAAATTTGATCAGTTGGGCTGTGATGCATTTGTTTGTGTGGCAGCTGGCATCAACAGCCTAGTTGATCTGACCAGGAATCAGGAGACCAGATCTGCGACTGGACCGCTGAAACAGTGACCCCAAAGACTTGACTTCATGTAGGATTCCTACCAAGGATACTTAACCAGCAAAGGGAAACAGGATAAATGGGAACAAGGGGCTAGTAACTCCTTCTCCTGCATAAATTACCAAATGTAAAAAGAAGAAAAAAATTAGTTTTCCTCTTTTTCAGGTCACTCTGCCTAGGTGGGGACGACCATAGTGTTAAAAAATAAAAACAGGATAAATGAGACACAGTTGATCTACTTCTTTTATTCACCGAATATGTGCTAACAAAAAAGGCTGGATACAAAAATAGGTGAATTGAGAGAAAGACTGTGCATATCCCATCAAATTTCCATCAACAAAATTTTTCAACAATCTCCTCTAGAATGCCGATACAATTCAACAACTGTCTTATTAGAGGAGATTGTTTCACTTAACTCACATTCCACTTTACAATTAGATCCCCCATTATAAAGTAAACACTGTGATCTTATGTAAAGTAAGAATATATGTTGTCACAAGAGAAATGAAAATTCCTATACATTTAAATAACATGCAATTTATATTTTGTTTTAAATGCTTTACTGTAATTCTTAATTCCTCTAAAGCTGTTTTTAAAAACTAAACATGACACAACCCTGAAGTCCTTCCAATGATGACAAGCAACGGAGAGAGATGAAGCTTAACTATAGCTGTGGTAATATTTCCTCTTTGTTTTAATATAAAATTACACTCGAAAAAAAATTTAAAAAAGTTTCAAAATATACCAATTAAAATACAGGAGGGCCCCTTTCATACAGCTCAAAATATGGCGCCGGTCGCCCTTTCCCCTTACGCACCTGTTGTACACGAAAATGGTGATAACAGCTTTTTAGAGGAAAAATGCCGAACATAATGAACAATGGCTCAATTGAAAGACAACAAAAATGTAGTAGTACGTCGAAAATTGGTGCTGTTTTGTGGGGCCCTCCTGTAAAATCTACATAGTTTCAGTACAGTATATTTTACCAAACACATTGTTTCAGTACAGTATATTTACCAGACACCCCCAAACACATTGAAAACTACAAAACTTTGAAGACAAATTCTTCACAATTTTTTGTTAAATTTTCCCCAATGCTAAAAGAACAATACCATCGACATTATTTCCCAGTATCTTCATGCAGCATTTGAAAGCTTGTCTAATAACATCCCAGTACTGTGGCTGCTGGGGTATACTATACTGGCCCCAACCTAAAACTTTCATATAAATGTATAATAAAAAACTATAGTGCTAGGACTAAACTTGTAGCTATGAAATTACTGCACTATAAATGACTATATTCTACAATCAGAATTATCAGTATTCACTCAAGTTTTTTCCCAGCTCTTTTGATGCATTATTCTATCTTTTATAGATCCTAATTTTTTTTAAACTGTATTCTGTGATCAGTTTAATAAACAAAAACTGCAGCTTTTTCTCTTGTAAAATAACATCCCCAAGATATACATGGTAAATATCATTACAAGCTGGACCCAGTACAGACACGATGAAGAATTACATACACATATAACCCCCAGAGTATGACTAAGGTACTCAATACTGGTTTCCCGGGGACTAAATTACATCATCTCCCATTAGTCTTGTTTTATAGTCCTGCAAGACTGAGGGACTGACTACCTCATCTTCTATAGTCTTGTGTGTATAGTTCTTTTACGGGAACTGAAGAAGTCACTGGTTGACCAAAAATCTTCAAATTAAGACACCCAGGTGTTGCATGTGTGTCCAATCCCTCATACTATATGTAGTAAAAGCCATCTTTTGCTTCCTCAATATCAAACAAAATATATCCATTGAAAAGATATTTATTCTTTGTTAGTATAAAAAACTATCTTTGGTAAAACTATGAAGCAAATTCTCAATCTTAAAAAAACCATTCTGAAAGTTGGGAAAAGAATATCTGGGTTTGGTAGTCATTTAAATATTTGATAACTCACAAAAGCAACTTCAGTTACTAAATTATCCCGTAACTCTCAAAATATATCAGTCACTGAATTATCCCATAAAATCAAATATATCAGTCATTGAATTATCTGATAACCTTTCAAAACAACTTCAGTCACTGAATTATCCAAAACCTTTCCAAAAAACTTCAGACATTGAATTTCCCAAAAACTCACAAAAGCAACTTAGTCATAAAAATTTTCCAATAACTCCAAAGCAACTTCAGTCACTGAATTTCAATAACTCACAAACACAACTTGTCCCGAATTATCTAATAACTTGCATTATTTTTATTATTATTATTATTACATTCGAGGTAACCTGCAGCACTCAAGGGTTTGATTTTAAGGAAAGGGAGGACAGGTCCCAAATTTCCCTTTGGGTCAAAGGCCCTCACCAGCATCAAGACACTTCCCTTTTCATGAAAAACATCAATACCAAATTATCTGGTAATTCACAGTCCGAATTATTTCCAACCCCTCAAAACAACATGTCAATTAATTACTTGATAATTTACAAAATCACAAATCAATGAATTATCTATCTCACAATTGCTACATCAGCCACAAAATACAATAATTTTAAACCCTCACCAATCTACCACAATATCCCAAAAAATATTTACATTTATATTTTGTCACTTTCTCTTAACATTTTTTTTTATATATTAAAAAAATTTTTACCGTTACAAGAATAGCTAAGATGAACTGGCTGTGCTATCCTCAATAATTCTTAAAACCCAAAAATGTTCATCCTTAAAATATTTTTTTTAATATGATTATTATAATCGTAGGAAGTGGGGAACCCTTTCCAGACATGCAGTGCCTGGGTTGTGCACGTAATCAATTTTAATGCAGAGGGAGGGAGGGTACTGGTAACTCCAGGTTCAAGAGTCTGTCATCAGCAACAGGGTATCCCCCCGTCGTTAAACATAAAAGGGCCCGGACCAAAGCGTTTTGTAATATGTCTAGTGTTTGCTCACGTTTCTTTTAAACCAACATGTCAACATCAATTACAAGGTTCATGGAGGGTACTTCATACAAGAATAATTTTGTACTAGTGTTAACCTATCACAATTATACTGCTTTACTCTTCAAAATATAAGGCAACTAGCCTAAAATATCAAATATACGCACTACGGAATAAATGTATTAAATATTTAACACTGCCCTGGGATAGCTCTGAAAATAATTTGAAATTTTTTTTGTTTTATAAAGAGTAATTTTTTAAATTTTCCCAGATTTGAGTGGTGGACGTAGGAGGTATAGCGCCTGCACTCTGAAGGGGGGGAGGGGATATTCTGTACTAAGGGTCATCTGGCAAAACAGCAATTAATTGAATGACAGTGAATTTTTTTTCCCTTTTTTTGGGGGGGAGGGTGAAGGGGGGGGGTTCCCCCTTACCTCAGTGGGAAACAGTCAGTGTAACAATTCTGTCCCCCAGTGTAAAAAAAAATCAATTACTTTTTTTATCCTTGAAATAATTCTTGCATGTCTAACTGAGCAATCTGTAAAAATGTAATCTTGATTCAACATCTTTTTTTTTCATTCTATTGTTAATGTGAAAAAAACCTGCCAATTAAATTTCATCTTTCATGGTTAAACATCACTATTTGTAAAAAATTATGAAACTAATCTAATGTATTAAAAAATGTAGTTTTTAAATTTCCCTTCAAAACTTCTGATCCAAAGCAAATTTTGGGCTTTTCCCTCTTTGTTTGATGATAAACATTTTTATTATTATTATTATTATTATTATTTTACCCTCTGTATAAAAAAAAAAACCCATATAGGTCATTAAAGGTTTTAAAAGGGTTTTTTAGTTTAATTTGGAAAAAAAAAAAAAAGGTGTGTTGATGAGGGCGTAACAACTTGAAACCTTCTATGTAACAAACTTAAGAAATAACACAAAATCCACTAAATAAATTGTACTTTTAACTTCTTTATCTTCAATGTTTATTGCAAAACATCTGTAAATTGTGTTTTTAGTGCTACTTTAAAGGGGTATACAGTAGAGAACCTTAGTGTTTTTTGGGACTTTTTATAAATTTTTTTGACTTGCCGGGCATTAGTACAATCCCTCTCTATTATTCTGTTGTATTTAGGGGTTGCTGTATTATTAATACATTCATGGGGGAAAACACTAAACCCATCCCAACTAAAAAAGTTAGCTGGGATACTAACAAAAATTAGCTGGGAATAAAAAACTTGGGGAAAAAAATTTGAAAACCTATCTACTTTACCAAATAATATAATTTAATTATTTATATTAATATAAACAACCTGCAAAATATTTTCAACTTGTCCCCGTGTTATATCCCCAGATTGTTAATTTGAGTAAACCCTTTCTGCTATAAATAAAAACAGATGTACAACTTAAACTATGATCAATTTCTCTAATATAAAGTATCAGTAAACCATTAAATTTAGTCTGCCCAAATGCCTTTGGGATGATGGGGCTCTCTTTAAAACTGCAACTCATTATTGTAATTACATAATCTCAATGTAAACTTAAAAGGGAAAAAAAAATTTTTTAATTTGAATTTGAATACTCTGGGTCAGTATGTACCCAGGTATAAATAACCCTCAAAAGTTCACTAATTTCCCAAAAGGAAAAACCCAAAAAATAAAAAAAATCCAGGTTATGTAAATAATTACACAGCTGCTTATTTTGCTTTCTTTTTTACACTGGCAATATTAGTTCCTCTAGCTAGTACAGTAGTCTTTTTAAAGCCGTGAATTATTTTTTGTTTAATAAACAGCACAGTATACAAGTAAAAATTTTAAACCCTTTTAAAATATTCCAGTGCACTAGTGGAACTGACAACTGTCGTCCGATGTACAATTTTTATACATTTGGGCCCCCGGTTTTTATGATTTTCGTTCCCGAATGCTGTTCAAGTGGCATTACCAAAAAATTTATTCCCTGGGGAAAAATGTAAAGTAGACTAGTCCCTTTTTGAACCCCAAAAAAACACTTAAAAGCATCAAAAAAAAACATTTTATAAAAGGGGGGGGGTTTGGGGCAGGACCAACACCGGGGGGCCACTGGAGTATTACACTGAAACAATTGTAATATTATAAGTATTCATTGTAGTTCATAGCCTTAAAAGACCAAAGTAATAAAAAAAAAAAGCGATCATACCATATACTCGTACCCAAGTGGAACCTCGGTACTCGAACAGCTTCCTATTCGAACAATTCAGTATTCGAACGCTTTGTTCAGTAAAAAAAAAAAAAAAATTGCTGGTAGTCGACTGTCTGCTCGGGACTTGACCAAACAAACACAACCCCCAGAACCGCTGTAAACTATTCACGTTTCTTCGCATTTTTGCATATTTTTATATTATTTTTATAAGTCACCATGGGGCCTAAGAAGATTAGTGATAACAGCCAACAAAAAGAAAATTGGTTAGGAAAAATTTGTTCGGACTCAAACAGATCGGTACTCAAAACAGATCAGTACTCAAATAGATCGGTACTCAAACAGCCTTCTGGAATTAATTAAGTTTGAGTACAGTGGACCTCGCTAACGATCTTAATCCGTTCAGGAGCTAGACCTTTACCCGAAAAAACGTTATTCGAAACCTTATTTCCCATAAGAATAATGTAAATACAATTAATCCATTCCAGACATCCAAAAATATTCACAAAAAATACATTTTTTTAAAAAATAACTATAGTTTTACATACAGAAAACACACATAAATACTAAAACAATATTAAATTTATAAATAAATATTGAAATAAACTTTTAAAATAACATTTTTTACCTTTATTGAAGGGGTTGCTGGCATCTGGAAGATAGGGAGGGGGGAGGGGGGAAGGGGGGTTAGTGTTGGGGGGAATCCCCACCTGCATCCTGCCACCCCCGCTGAATGCTACACCCCCCAAATGAATGCTACCCCCCCTGCGGGGCCCCCTTTTCCCTTACACTCCTGCAGGGAACCCCCTAAACCACCCCCTGCTGCCTGCTACACCCCCTGCATGCCTGCCCTCCCTGCAGGGCTGCTACCCCTCCTGTATGCCTGCTACACTCCCCTGCATTTGCCCTGCTACCTCCTGCATAGATCTCCACTGGGGGTGCCACTAGGAAGCTTCTTTGGACCCATGATGACTTATTTCACAGTGACAATCACTAAACCACAAAAAAAACACCAAATGTATTTGAATGTTTGAAAGAGCCGCTGGGTATTTTTCCCCATGTGAAACAATGCTGGTTCGTCCCGGGGGGGGTGCGCAGAGCGGGCAGACAGGTCTTTCGTATCGTAACCGGTAAATATTCCCGAGAAAAATATTGCCGTAAAAAACAACTGTTAACCGAACAAATCGTTATCTGGAATGATCTTCCTGGTCCACACTAGGGTTCCCTGTAAAAAATGCAAATTCCAAGTGGAGCAATGTCAGGCAAAGCATTTCCCAATGGTAAAACACCTTTAAAAAATCTTGGGATCAATAATTGTAGAACGTAAATAATTTCTGCAGTTACCCCCCTGTTGCGCTAGTGATAATTTTTTTACCAACTTCAACACACCAAAAAATTTTATTTTATCAGGGGTCTCCATTTTTGTCATTGAAAAATAAACTCTTTATTAAAAAAGAAAAAAAAAAAAAAATCTTCCCACACCCCGGAAATTTTTTTTGCAGGTATGCCATAGTTTAAGAGTTAAAGGATCTTTAATAAGAGGAACCTGGAAATTGTTCTTGTCATGACAATAAATAATATTCCAATGATGTTTCCTGTTACCCGTTTCAAAAATTCTTCTATCCTCAGCCAAACTTGATGCCAGACATCCAAAGATTGCTAAATCAAACAGACCATTACTGGTAGATTATTATTATAATCAAAAAAGCGCTAAACCCCAA
>WNWK01057645.1:0-10682 GCA_009830355.1 Cherax destructor
ATCTTTTTCCCCAGATTTCGACTAAGGGTTTATATTTTAGAGCCCCTTTCCTTTCTTTACCCTTCCTTTTCTTCCTGTTTTTCCACTATCCCTTTTTATTGCCCTTTGTCATCTAGTGTCACTAGTTTTCCACTATCCACCTTATTCTGCCTAACTATTCCCTCCTACAACTTATAATATTACTACACTGGGACTTCTTTTTTTCCCCCCAAAAACCCATACCTTTAACCTTTTTCCCTAGTTTAAAGCCCTAACAGCTCCCTCCACTGCAGTTCCCAGTCCCCACCCCAGACCTGGAAAAGGGAAACCCCCATCCCTGGCTTTAATGCCCCTTTCCCTGCCATAGAAGAGGTCCCCCCTGAAAGAATGACTAAATTTTCCTTTACAGTTTTTGGGTTCCACCAGCAATTGACCCCAAATTCCCCTGGACAGCCACCATTTCAACTCCTCTCCTTGGAAAAATCCCACATATGACAGGGTTCCCCCCTTCTTCCAAATTATGTCTATTCCCGCCCCAAACCTGGGGGGTCGGCCCCTACTCCTACGTCTGCCAACATCGTTGTTTCCCACTGAGACAGAAAAAGGGATTGTTCCTTTTTATTTTCATGATGTCGTCCAGACGGGTTAACAATATCCTCCCATCCCAGCCCCAGGAAAGCAAACCCTCTGTCCCTACTCCTATCAATCAAACAAAAACCCCCTATCCTTTACCTAACCCACTGTCCCCAACAACAAAATGTTTTTACCTTCCTTGTGTCTTTCGTCGTGACGCTCCCGGGTCGACTCACATTCATGGGGAAAGACGGAGAAGGGTTCGATGTTTCCACAACATTCCCCTTTTGGGCCCCTTGTTGTTTCTACCTTCCACCCTTCC
Organism: Cherax destructor; assembly: GCA_009830355.1. Lineage (NCBI taxonomy): Eukaryota > Metazoa > Arthropoda > Malacostraca > Decapoda > Parastacidae > Cherax > Cherax destructor. The sequence continues at coordinate 875 of WNWK01057645.1, forward strand.
TTTGACCCTTTTAACTTTGTCCCATGCGTTTTAGAACTCCGTCCGGGTTCCCTTTTCCCTTTGGCTTGGGGATTTCCCAGGAGGTTTTTAAAACGAACCCTTTTTTTTCCCTCAGTCAGCCGTATCTCGCTTAGCTACCCTCAGCCCCTTCCCTTTTTCCGTTTAGAGTACCCTAAGAGGGGACATTTTCCCAGATTGACGGGAGAGACACAAGACACGTCTTCACTTCTTCACTTCTTAAATTCCTTGTAGTGGTTCTGTCATTTTACCCACACCATTGTCCAAGGAAATTCCAGAATGTGATGATGACTTTTTGGAGCTTTTTGGGTTCCAAGAACCCCCTTTTGTCCTAAAAGTTGAACTTTTGTCCTCCCCCCCAAATTCCCAAGATGTTATCCTTAAAAATAAAGGCTTTTTAAATTTGAATGCCGGGGAATTCCCCCCTTTCGGCTCATTGAGGTCACCAAAAGGTTAAAAGGGGTTTTTGCCCCTCCCCAAACGGGAAACTGCTGGCGTTTTGGTCCCTCCAAAATAAGGGCAGGTCCATGGCCGAATGCCCAGCCGGGGGGGCAAGACCATGCCAGTCCTTCTTGTACTCTACCCCCCTTTGCATTAACTGTCATGAGGCGATCCATTGTACCCCTCGCCGTTGTCAGGTTTATTTTAAAAGAGTGGGAAATCCCCTAAAGAGGTGGGAAGGTTTTTCCTTTCACTATGGCCGCCCCCTCTCATGCCCTTTTGGGGAAATTTCCCCATTTTTTATTCTCGCACTAAAAGTCCCCCCACTTTTTGGGGGCTCAACTTCCATGGCTTTGCCCCGTGGTTGCCCCCATCCCCAGTCAATTTTTCTCAAATCCTTTTTGTTGTTCCTTTTGGGTCCGAGGTCCCTACCTCGGCATCCCATACTGTCCAAAACCCCTTCCTCTCTCACTTGACAGTTCTGTGTCTACACGCCCCCTTTTCCAACACCCAATTTCACCACCCTTTCCCTTCCCCAAAATCCAGCAAAATCCATTGCCGGGTTCTTACCTCCGACTAGTTCTGTAAATGTGGGGGGTTCATTTCCCCCTTGTTAATATCTTCATCCCCCCCGTCCCCCCCCCAAGTTTTTTTCCCTTTACTGCCCCCCCCGGTTGGGGTTTTACTTTGCCCCCCCCAATCCCTTTTTTCAGTTTTTCCATCTCCTCCCCCTCTACTTTAGTACAGTCTATGTTTCCCCGATTGTTGCTCATCCTCCTAATTCTTCCATCTCTAATGTAGTCCCACATCCTGTATCTTTTACTTCCGGGGAAAAGCTTTAAGCTATTGCAGGATTTTTTTGCAGAGTTGGGAAACATTGATGGGCACAGCTCCACCTCCAGGTCCTCCTTTCCCCTCTTTGTTTTCCGTCTCACCCCTCTCTTTCCCTTTACAGCGTCCCCCCCACTTCTCTGATTACAAGTTTTTCCCCAGCTTTTTCCACAGTGGGGCTTTTCTAACCCTAGTCCATAAATACCTCTAACTTCAACTTATATCTTTTCTTTCCCTCTGTTGGGGATGTTTAAAAAACCCAAATTAAAACCGTTTTTATCCAGCCCTTTTTTTCTATGATTTGTTATATTAATCAGATTTTTTTTTCCGGGGGAACCTTTTAAAGGTGTTTTTTATATGCACTGGAATTTATACCGTCAGCTCTTGTTCATTCTTCTCAATTACACCGCAGCCCAAACCATTTGAATAAGGGTTTTTTTGGCGATTTTTAAAGCACACTATTTTTTGGGGGGGGACCCCGGGCCCACATCCAAAGACCAAGACCCTTTCATTTACATTCCGACACTTTTGTTCATCTCAGAACACTTTGTTTTTAAAAACTTTGTTTTACACTACCCAATGGACAAAGTTTTTACTCTAAGCCCGTCTACTGAACTACCTATCTTTCTGTTTAAGTATTGGAAAAGCTCTCCTCCCTGTAGGAAAAGATATTCTTTTTACCTCTCAAGAGCGGCACCCCATTTTCGCTATTCAGGAAAACCCTGAATGAGGGAAACCTTGTCTAAAAAAAGGCGGAAGGTTTCTATATGCTATGGCCATCTTTCATCTAGCCTTCAAGAAAGACTTCCCATTTTTCCCATTCTCGCATTGCTAAACTCGCCCTAATTTCCTCGACTTCCTCTGTGGTTACAACATCCTCAGTCCCCCCTGCTCAACCCTTGCTGTTTTGGCCCCGAGGTCCCTACCCCCCGGATCCCTTCCCTTCCTTCCCTTTCCCCCCTCGCACAGTTCTATGTGTACATGCTCTCACCCCCACCTAAGTCTGCCCCCCTTCTTCTCATAAGTCCAAAAAAATTTTGGGGTTCCTCCTCCCCCTCTTTTTCTCCACACCCCCCTTCCTTACAGCGTCCTCTACTCTGATTAGAGTCTTGCTGCCTCCACATGTGGACTTTTCTAACCCTAGCCCATGAACCCCCTTTCGTTTCTTTTTTCACTCAAAACGGGTTTATTTCTTTGGGAATACCCGGGCCTCAGAGGAAAGGGGTGAGCTTCAGGTGTTGCTCTCCCATTTTTTCCCTTTTGTCTGTTTGCAGAACCCAAATTCAACCCTCTGTTATCTGGCTCTTTTCAGCCTCGATTTATATTCATCGGATCCTTTTTCCGATGGAACCTTTAACGAAAGGCCTTCTTATCCCACTGGTGTTCCTCCATCAGCTCTATGTTCATTTTTCCCACATTACCCACCCCTTTCCACTTGAATAAGTGGTATACATTCTTTCTTAATCTCCCCCCTTGGAATTTTCTACCCCAGATTTTGATTTTCTTTTTTTTCCTTTGCTACCCCCCCTTTCTTCTTGGTTTTTCCCCAACCATTTTCTTTGGGGAGGGCCCACGGGACTCCGTGGCTTAGTTGGGCATTTCTTGCTTTCTCCCCCATTTTTTAGGGGTACTCCTACCCATTTGATCGAACTCTTTTTTCCTGCACGATCTTTCAGCTGTCTTCATCAACGTCCTTGACTTCACCGGGTCTGTCCTCCTGACTTACATGATAGCGACCCTTTTCCCCAATCATCCTTAGGTCCCCTTGTATTCTCCACCTCCTCGTACCCCCGTTTTAATTTGACCGTGGGAATGGGACCTCCATTGATGAGGTTTTCACCCTTTTTGTCCTCCTTTTCTGGCGCTTCACATTCTACCCCCCAAACCCCAAAAGCTTTCCAAGTGGCCCCATCGTTTTACCAGTGCATTTAGATGGAACTCTATTAATAGACGTTTGATGTGGTTTTTAGAGACCCATGCCCCCACTATCAATTTTGGTTTTGAAGGGCGTTCTGCCATTGCCCCCTTTTGCCTTGGAACTATATTAATTTTCCGTAACCCTCGGTTAGCCATTTTTTTCGATCTTGAGAACACGACACAACAATTTTTAATTTTAACCCAGGCCCCCCTTAGGCCTCCGGGAAACTACCATTTTCCTTAACTTTTTAACTAAAGAATTTCCCGTGTGGGGATAGTAATGAGTTTCCCCCGGACTTTGCCCAATTGAAAGTGTCCCCCAGGGTTGTTTCTGGCCCAACACTTTTTCCGCTTAATTAATCTCATCATTCCCATCAACATTTGGTCTCCTTTGTGGGGACTTTGCCTTACTTGTCAGTGTGACTGTCACCCCTTTAGTTTTTCCCCCAACATCCGGCAAGTTTCCATTGGTTCACGGGTTTAAATTTTTAGTGGCCCTGAAAAAACGTTTCTGACTTCATGGGCTCTACATCCGTTGTCCTATACCTCACTTCCCCAGAACTATAGCGGTTTCTCGGGCCTTTTTGACCGTCGTTTTTCCTGGAAACCTCAATTCCTCTCTGAGAGGCAATTTTCATGCCGGCTGAACCTCCTAAAAACCCTCCCTTTCTTTTTTGGGGGCTGATCTACCTCTCCTCCGCCGCTTCACCCCCAATTTTACGAAAATCGAAATTGGGTAATTTCCCCCTAATTTTTTCTCTTTAGCCCTTAAACCCTTTCACACATTTTTTTTTTGTTTTCGTTTTGTTGGGGGGCCTCTATGTAAACGAAAATTTATTTTTCGATGTCTAGGGACTATTTTTCGTCCTCTACCCCCCTTCGCACCCATTTGGGCCCAAAGTGGTCGCCGTAAATAACAAACTTCATTCTATTAAACCGATTATAGGTTTCGGCCTTCTTCTTGTCCCAATGTTTGGTTGGGAGATCCTCCCGTCTTCCCCGGCCACCTCGTCCACCACGGGGATCTCTGGGGGAAAGGGTCCTGCCCCCCTTTTTAATTGTCAGGTTCCAGTGTCGTTCGACATATTCTGTTGGGCTGCCCCCCTATCAAGGCACTAGAATTTACCTTCAACGACGTCTTCGCTCTACAGCCCTTTTTTTCCTTCCTTCTTTCAGATGGACCCCCCTTTAATCCCGACTTTCTCGTTGACGTTGACTTTGACAGAAACTGACTTATCACAAACTCTAAGTTTCTTCCCTCCCTTTGTCCCTTCTACCTCGATCTCTGGGTACCCTCTATCCCTGCACTATCCACTGTCCTGCTGCACTCCATACCCTACTAATCATCCATCTCTCTTTTTCAACCCATTCTCCCATCCTGCAAAAACTGCAGCGCTGTATGACCCCCGTGGTTTAGCCTTCTATTTTATTATAATAAAATAATACAGACCAATGCCTCGTCCTATATAAAAAACTTTGAAGGGTTCTAAAAAAGACGCCACTCATCAGATACCCCTCAATTCATAACCCCGGGCATGGGTTTGGGGCAGGTCGCTCCTTTTGTCCCAACTACTGGACCACTCTAAAGGTTCTGGATGCTCTAGAATGGGATGTTATATAACAATTTAAAAGCCTTTTACAATTGACCATGGTGTAATACACACAAAAAGCGTGATAAAGGAATAACAGGAAAAGTTTTTAGATGGATCTATAATTTCAACAAGTAGAACAAAAAGAGTAGTAGTCAAAGTCTGAGGGGGGGCTACAGTAAAAAGCTCTGCCCCCCAAGGCACAGTACTCGCCCCATCCTGTTCCTCATCCTCATATCGGACATAGACAGGAAAAGCCACAGTGCCTGTCCCTTTGCAGATGCACCGAATCTGCATGACAGTGTCCACCGTTGAAGACACGCAAGACTCCAAGCAGACATAAACCTCTTTAAATGGGTTGAGAAAAAATATAAATTTCAATGATGAGAAATTTAAATTACTCATTTTTGGGAAAATGAAAATTAAAAATCTCATCGGAGTACAAAAAAATTCAACCACACAATAGAGCGAAAACAATTTAAAAAGACTTGGAGTGATCATGCAGAGGGACCCACCTTCAAGGACCATAACACCTGAATCGCATCTGCTAAAAAAATGACGGGATGGATAATGAGAACCTTCAAAACCGGGGACCCAACCCATGTTTTTTCGGTCCTTGTTCTTCTAGGGGGAATATTGCTGCCCCTAAGGGCATTTAAAGGAAAAAATTTGTGACCTAAAAAATTAGAAAACCCTTCCCGGCAGCGTAACTGCAATAAACCCCCTCAATTACTGGGAACGCTTGAATTTCCCTAAACCTGTACTTGAACGCATGGGAAAATACATTTTTTAATACATGGAAAACTCGGATTTGTACAAATTTCAAGGGGTCCTCCCAAAAAGAAAAAGACCGGGGCATGTAACACCCCCAATAAAAAGCAGGGTCCCACTACACGTTAGAGATAAACAAAGTGTCTCCCCGACTTTCAACTGCCTCCCCGCATACATCGGGGTTTCCCAAAAAAGCCCTGGCTGCTTCCAGGCACTGGGCAGGATAAAGTTGGTACCTGACCATCCAGGCTGTGGGTTTTTGTTGGGCTGATGCAGCCAGCAGTAACAGCCTGGGTCAGACTCTGATCAACATGACCTGGTCAAGACCGGGCCCCCAGGGGTTTTACCCCCTGGAACTCTCTCCCGGTTAACCAAAAATGAAAGAAATCGAAGATAAATAAGGAAGTTCACTACTCAGCCATTGCCCCCTTGGGTATATTTTTTTATTGTTTTTTTTATTTCGTTTTTTTTTGGTTCATTTGATTGAATGGAAGATATATTCATAAAAAGATATGACGTGGTTTCATGATGAAAAATACATACCTTTAAATTGGAGCTCAAAAACGGAAATGTTCGATTTTTTCCGATGTTCAATGAGCTTTCTTGTTTAAATCAAATTGGTTTAAACTTATTGTTTTCTAACCTAACCACTTTAATCTGGGAAATTCAATAATCCGGCCCTACAGGTCTCAATGATGCCGGATTTGTATCCGACCTGTATTGCGAAGTATCCAAGACACTCAGCATGGAGACGAAATAAGATCTTAATATATTCCCCGGTAGCCTCAAATCTTTTTTAGGAGGAAGGTGGGATAATGATCAGTATTATCTGATTATCCTTGTTTCGAGATGAGCAAAATATGTATGGAGCTCCATATTGGTCACTTACGATTCCACTCATTTCTGTTAACCTTGTTGGTTTGTTATTGCTGGTATGAGTAGTGATTTGCTCATACTACACACCCACACAAATAACCCACACATAGGAGAGGGAGCTTACAGCAACGTTTTCGACCGAAACGTTGTTGTGTTACTCTCCTATGTGAGGTTAGTATTGTGTACTGTTCCAGTCATGGTATCGTGCCTTTAACTGTTTGTACTAGTAAGAGACCTTTCTACAAATATCTCTGACCTGGGCTCTGCTTTGACCATGCTCCCAGCTTCTTCGATGCTACGTCGATTTTCTGATTATTTGGATGTCCCAGGACTGACTGGCTCAATGTCGTCATCTAAATGGCCTTGATACATATTAGATGATTCTGACTATTACTGATGCTCCTTCTCATTTCTATTCTAAAATATGCTACCTGGAAGCCTTAGCCCCTCCATGATGTATATCAAAACTAGCAAAATTATTTTCCATACAGCTGACAATACCTAGTGATTAATTTACTGAGAATAGCATTAGGAAAGCCCTCATGAGGCATGTTGGCAACATTTTCCATGCACTGGAGATTGTGTGTAGTGTCACTGTAAAGGATGCTGAACAGGCTGACAATCTTTCCCTTCTCTGCTCTAATGACAACACTCCTGTCATGATACATAAGCATTCCTTCCTCAACTCAAACTGCGGTACTGTCTTCATCCCTAAAACTATTATCAACAAGTATTTATGGAAATTTTGGGCCCGGACATTCAGGAGAAACTTAGAGCTCCAAAATTCTCTAAACATCAAAGATGAGACTTCAGTTTACTCTTTTCAAGGTCAAAGATATTGTTCAGAAATACACAAATAACCCGCACATGAGGGAAGCTAAAACGACGTCTCGGTCTGACTGGGATCGTTGACTAGTATCGCAAACACACGAAGGTAATAATATAATAATAATAACAATCTTTATTTCTACAAGTACATGTACAAGGTATACAGGCCCAGCTGACTACTACATAGAAAGCCATTTGTTATGCAGAGCATTTCGGGCAAATTAGGTCAGGACTGGACAGGCACCTAAAATCAGTACCTGACCAACCAGGCTGTGGTTTGTACGTCAGTTTGCGTGAGGCCGGCAGTAACAGCCTGGTTGATCAGACCCTGATCCACCATGAGGCCTAGTCTCAGACAGAGCTGCAGGGCGTTGACCCCCGAAACCCTCTCCAGGTAAACTCCAGGTAAGTGTTTACCCCTCAAGACTTTTGTTCAAGCTTTTAGGTCAATGTCTTTCCCCTCCATCTCAAAAGGCAGTTTTACTACATGATGAAGGTCTTGCTGATACCTTTCCAGGTGTTAATGTTGCCCTTAAAATATATTTGAGCATGATGGTCACTAGCTGTTCGGGAGAAAGGTCGTTCAGCAAATTGGCACTGATAAAAAATTATCTGAGAACGACAATGCCCCATGAAAGACTAAGTGCTCTGTGCCTATTGGATGTTGAAGGCTGTGTCCTCAAGAAGATACAGTTTGATGAGTTAGTTAAAGATTTGGCAAATGCTAAGTGTAGAAAGAAAGACTTTTTGTAGATATTTCAGTGTGATCATGTGATGCATAAATGTGATGTATGGTTTGCTAATTCCAGTTACTTATATAATGTTTGATTTGTAAATTTGGTGATTTGCTGCAGACTGAAAGGGTTATAAAAATTTACTTATCCCAGTCTAATGACTTCAAAAGTGTATTTATGTATGTATTTGGTTTTTTTAGCACATCGCTGTTTCCCCCCAAGGCAGGGTGGCCGAAAAGAAAAACTTTGATCATTCACTCCATCACTGTCTTGCCAGAGGCTGCTTACACTACAGTTATAAAACTGCAACATTAACACCCCTCCTTCAGAGTGCAGACACTGTACTTCCATCTCCAGGAATCAAGTCTGGCTTGCCGGTTTCCTGAATCCTTTCATGTTACCTTGCTTACACTCCAACAGCAGTCAGTCCTAAAACTATTTGTCTCCATTTGCCCCTATCTAACACGCTCACGCATGCTTGCTGGAAGTCCAAGCCCCTCTTACACAAAACCTTCTTTACCCCTCCCTTCAACCTTTCCTAGGCCAACTCCTACCCTGCCTTCCCTCCACTCTCGAAGTCATTCAATTCGTTCCATCCTCTCTACATGTCCAAATAATCTCAATAAGGGTCCTCAGCCCTCTGGGTAATAGTTTTGGTAATCCCACACCTCCTAATCTCAAAACTACGGATTCTCTGCATCATATTCACACTACACATTGCCCTCAGATATGACATCTCCACTCCTCCGCCTTCTCCTTGCTGCAATATTCACAACCCATGTCTCACACCCATACAAGAGCGTTGGTATAACAATACTCTTATACATTCCCTCTTTGATTTCATGGATAAAGTTCTTTGTCTCCACAGACTCCTCAGTGCACCACTCACCTTTTCCCCTCGTCATTTCTATGATTTACCTCATCTTTCATAGACCATCCTCTGACACATCCACTCCCAAATATCTGAATACATTCACCTCCTCCATACTCTCCAATTTGATATCCAATCTTCTGCTACTAATTTTATTATCCTCATCACCTTACTCTTTGCTATATTCACTTTTAATTTCCTTCTTTTACATACCCTACCAAACTCATCCACTAACCTCTGCAACTTCTCTTCAGAATCTCCCAAAAGCACAGTGTCATCAGCAAAGATCAACTGTGACAACTCCCACTAGCACTCCTGAGAGTGCTAGTGTTGTCCTAGAGGACAGTGCTCCTGAGGGTGCTAGTGTTGTCCTGGAGGACAATGCTCCTGAGGGTGCTAGTGTTATCCTGGAGGACAGTGAACCAAAAGGAGACATTGGCCCTTTTGATGAAACAAATAAAGACAACGATATTCAATTCACAGAGGTACAAAATAGCGATACTGATGGAGATGGAACAAAAGAGGATGATGCCTCAGGGAACAGTGTTGACACATTACCAGCAAAACCTGGTAGAAGCACTGATGTCCATACAGGGGATAGATAGGAGGAAACAGAAAAAAATGTACCAGCAGCAAACGCAGCTACAATGAATTCTATCAAACGGAAATCTAATCTATGCAAATACTATGCCTTGGGTATCTGCAGGCATGGTTATCTGGTAAAACAGGTGGGACATGCACCTTTAACCACCCTAAAGAATGCCGCACCCACATGGCAACAGGAGAGTGCAACTTTCCCTCCTGTAACTTTTCACCCAGAAATGTGTCACTCATCAATCCATGAAAGAAAATGTTACAACGCATACTGCAGGCACATCATCTAAAGGAGACAAGAAAACACAGACCACCCGACTATGGGAAACAAAAAGGAG